>JAHDVE020008549.1:0-30113 GCA_022606495.2 Halesus radiatus | reverse complement strand
TAACATATTACCTGATGTGTGCCCGGCCTCGCTCGGGGTTTTTTTTTTTTTTTAATAAAGTTATGAAGTTGCTAATTCTTGCTTATGTTTGGGTGCCATAATTGATTTGACATCGAAAGTAATGCCCTGTGATGACTGTTACTATCTCTAAACAAAGAAACATTCATTCGAAAATTTTATTTCATTTCAAAAAATTATTTTTTCAAAATATATCTAAATTGTAAAGTTCTTAAGTAGGTATTCTACCCAAACAAACCTTCTTTCTTTGTGTATGTAATCTGTGGCTAACCAGAGTGGTATATCTATGGGCTAACCTCAATACAACATGGGGGGTTCAATGTTTTTCATACTCATTTTAAAACGTCATGCCAGCAGTTTTGCATATTGGATTTCATTCAAACTTCTCCTTAAACCTTCCCGGCACTAATAAGAACGGACTGTGCTATTTTTTTCAAAGACAGACAGACAGACAAACATTCATTTTTTATATATAGATAGATTAAGCATACTGTAATAAAAAAGTGTTGTTTCACAATTAATTCATTTAAAAATAATATATAGTATATTTGCGCACGTTCCAGAGTGGAAGATACTCTCAGTATCGCCCTGGTGAAATACCACCATTCAGAATTGAAACGTTGCTTGAAATGGCTTTTAAGCCATGTTTGGTGCCCAGATCTGAATAGCCAGGTATTTCCCCTTTTCCCCACCTTCCTCTCCCCCTTCTCCTTCCCCTCCCCAATACCTTCAGCTTCACAATATTTCGCAATTGGAAATGCCATAGTCTCACTGGCTCTAGACGGTTGGGAGCAGTTTGGGACTCTTCTGCGGTATATATATAAAAAAAAAATTAAGACATAGTAGGTATGTTCAACTGCTCGGAATACTAATACAAACAGACAATTATGGCATACATCCTCAACAATTATTCATTCATGTGTCTAGAATATAAGTATCAGTGAAAGTGAGTTACGTTTTGAATATTCGCCTCTGTAGCTAATTCATTGGAATGGTACTTACACTATGTTATTCCTGTATTTGTTAGTTATTTTATCTATGCACTACTGTGATGTGTTTTGAACCTGTTTACCAAAACTAACTATACATGTAAAAGCCCATATAGGGCGTATGTAATACAATAAATAAATAAAATTCTATAAAACCATAACGATATCATAAGGGTTATTAAAAATAAATGTTATTTAACCCAGAAACTTTAAACAAACAATTATAATTATACATTAAAATCTCAACGAGTACACTTTTTGTTAACAATTATTTCGTAAACATGAACCACCAGTGTGAAGGAAATTTTACTAAACATTTTCAAAACACAATTCGTAAATAATTAATTTAATCAAATCGGGTTTGTTAGTAAGTTTGTCGAACGATTCTATTCCTAGATTCAGTATCCATCTATGGTTATTTTACCACCCATCCTCGGAAAGCTGTACCAATTGAACTAAGTTTTCTTTTCTTTGGAAAAATAGCAAAATTCGTATACCCGAACCTAATTCTCACTGAGGATTCTACAAGAATAAATAAAATGTGTTTCGGACAGAAATGATAGGCCATTAGTTTAACTTTGGAGCGCGTATTTTTTATTGCTCCAAGAAATACTTTTCCATGGCTATTTTATTTGCGCACTTGTATTGGAGGATTACTTCACATCAGTTAAAAAACTTCCGTTTTTTGACGTGATGAATTCACATTTTATCTTCCGGTGTCCATTAAAACTTTAAATGTCTTGTACGGAAAATATTCCTTGCACAACTGTTCACTTAAAATTATAATGCAAACGTTAATATGAGGAGCACAGTTTACACATGTTTAGCGTTTTACGTTGTTTCACATTGAAAATATTCCTTGCACAGCCGTCCACATATTATACAATTATAAAGCTTTAATACAAGAGGCACAGTTGTTTACACGTGATTTGTGTTTTCCGATTAATTTAATGGCAATATTCCTTGGACAATCATAGATATATATTATGATTTGAAAGAAATGACACTTTGTTTGAAATCACTGTTATTTTTGTACAAATACGTCGACTAGTTCTGATTCGATTGAATCATAATATATAGCATGTACGTACACGTTGTTAGTCATGGGCTGATGTACAATGCTAAAAGATCGTCACTGCTTATTTTCAAAGCAAATACGGGTCCTGCTGTCATTCCGCCCATGCGTATCGGCGGAGCCAATCTTGAAATCTGCAGCGAAATCAAATACTCGGGGAATCACTGATGACCTAAACGATAAAAAATAACATAGAACTCCAAAGAAGTGCCCTGTGCGTACGTTCCAACATGCTCGTCAGGAGATTCAACAGGTGCAGTCCTCCGGTAAAGAAGCTACTATTCCAGACATACTGCTTGAGCTTTTATACTAGCGAACTATGGACAAGATATACAGAAGGCGTCATGGACACACTCCGAGTGTAATATAACCACGCTTACAGGGCGCTGTTCGGCCTCCCTTGGCGATGCAGCGCCTTGCAGATGTTCGCAGAGGGAACGGTGCGTAGGTTCGCTGCTTTGATGCGCAACAGAATAGATGGGTCGAGTCAGCGCTCCCGGAGATCGGAAAACACTCTTGTGCAGGCCGTCGCTCAGTGCAGGGCGCGCCCCTACATCATAGATGGAGAATTTCCCTCAAGCCACCGTAGCGTAATTGCTAAATATGTTATTTTTATTTAATTTATTTTTTTATGTTCTATTTCCATATCATGTAATTTTTATTATTTTTAAATGTATTATTTTTATACGGCAAACAGAATATTGCACTCACCGCTTTGTTCTGCTGAAATAAAGAAATTATTATTATTATTAAGTCCTGGAGATGATTCACTCGAATCGAAGGTAGTAGACGTGTACTGATACAAAAAAGTGGATTAAAAAAAGTATCTTTTCATTTAATTAAGTATGTCAATCCACAAAGTGTTTTTTTATCGTAAATATTATTCTAAATTATTATTAAAAAATTAATAAGAGGGGCAAGGTTTACAAACATAATTATAACTTTTATAGGAGGGGCACAGTTCATACATGTTTTGCAGTTTCCGTTGTTTTGCAAGGAAAATATTCCTTTTAGAACCCAACATAAAAAGTGTCTAAGATATATATAATTTAGAGAATTCTGGTAGCTACTATCCCAGGTTATATCCATTAGCCTTCTTATCAGGAATGCTGTGTATTACTAGCCTTGCCAACAGACGGAAAACTGCTTTGCTTATAATGGCCTATGACCTCTTGAACAGTCATATCAGTAATCGAGAAATTTTTTAAATAAATACCCATTTTGTCCCTGAAAATTTTACAAGAGGGCGCATGTACAGATCTTTCATTGTTATGAGTTGCAGAACTAATCTAACATTAGTTATGCCTCTAGGAAGAATGATCATGCTCTTAAATGAGCTAACGTCTGATGTCGACATTTTCCACGTTAATATATATAATAATAATAATAAAAAACGTTTTATTATATAGCAAATTTAGAAACAAATAATGATATCCTCACTGGGATTTCCATTGCTGAGGATTTTATTTAAAAAAGATGAAATTAAATTGTTATTATTGCTGAAAAAAAATTATAAAAAGAGGTGTTTTAAGTGCAATTCAGTGGTTTCGGTGTTAGTCTGTATTTGGTGTTAATATATTTTCTATTTCAGATCTCCCTATGTAACGTATCCAGCTTTTTATTTGACATTGTTCAATTAAAAATGCTCACAAGTATGTAACGAACATTGGCTAATAACGTAATGTACTTTTGTTATTGGAATAATTTATGTAAATGTACATGTAAAATAAATTAAATAAATAATTTAAAATAACGCATAATTTTACAAATTCTCCCCTTATTCAAATGCAAATTTTCGTTCTATTTTTTGTTGAAGTGAACCGTTTCGAAATAAATCGTCGATTCGTTTGATCATTTCAACAAAGCAATCAGCGAGTATGAGAATTTAATAGCCTGGAAATCGTTTTTGTGGTATTTTACGCAAACGTTGATTTTTACCACGGGGTAAAATTCTCCCAATTGCGGTTTTAAATGTTAAATAATTACAGGAAACAGCGCGCCGCGAAAACAGAATCGACGCGTGGATATGAGGTCCATTTGGTCATCAATATACAACCGATCAATTCCAAAAACAGCAACTGCTTTTGGACAAAGACAATACCTAATCATAAATCGCACCCAAAATATTTAACGCACTAAATAAGTACATAAAAACATCAAGAACAGTAACTCATTTTGCTACCGCTGTCCAAAACTGGATATCTGAAAAGAACAATTTTATTTTAGTTATCTATAACGTTAGAAAATGTATTTCAGTTTTTATTTTTTTATTGTGTTAATACTGAAAATTATTTGATTCAATTTTATTTATTTTTGTTTATTTGGGAGACCGACAGTTTACACAAAAAAATGAATGATGATATAAATTTGACTACTTACAGGTTTCCACTTGGGTATTATTTATAAGTGAATCTAGTGATTTTCGAAGAAATCAAAGTAAAATTAAAAAGATGAATTATAAAAAATAAATAAGAAATATAAATTTAAAAGTTACATTTAATTTGTTATCGGGTCTGGAAAGAAAGGGGGTAGGGGGTGTAAGCGACCATTGTCGTTACAAGACTGTAAACATGTAGGGTGCTGGTCAAGTCACTTTCTATGCTTCTGGAGGTACGGGGCCGACTATCCTTGAGGCAGGTCCAGGAATCTTTCAGGTGGGAGGCAGGAGAAGTGAAAGACTTTCTTACAAGATGTGACTGGGTACGAGTCACGATTGCTCGTCCGAGTGTGACTGGTTTATTTTCAGAAATTTTCGCTTTTATATCATTACAAAGTGATACAAGTTTTCAACACCAGGGGCGCTGCTGAGGCAGACATGTAAATGGGGGTCCGTGCACGGTACTGCGCTGCTACGGGGTTAGTTGCATTGTCAAAAACCCGCAACACGGTATCGTGCTGTCGCGGGGTCGGATGTGTTATCGAAGTGATAGGAAAGTCTGCCACACGGTACTGGGCTCCCGCGGAGTCAATCTATTATGAAAATTCCCGTGTGGTTCCATCACGTCGATAACACTATGAGATGAAACAAATCTTATAAATCTTACATAAGATACAATGCCAATAGTACAATACAAATCACGAAGTACATTGATAAACATAATGTTGCAAATTAGGAAGAATCATGATTATGAACAATCGATGATCACGTCGGCTACAGGGGGGGAGGGGTCGATCTAGTTGAAATGTATATGTGTGATTTTATATTAATAAAAGAACAGATTTTTTTGTTTGTTATTTTATGGCTTTCACCCATTAAGGGCGATCTTGGCCATGTTTAATCAGTTAACTTTTAATTGTACAGATTGTTCTTATTAGTTACTTTTAAACAATATATAATATTTGGGTAAATAAAATTGAAGCATTGCAGAATTAACAATAACATTATATAAATCGATTGTGCGAAGTATTTTGGAGTACGCATCCACTATTCGGTCTTAGTTTACCCGTATGATTGTGTATCGATTTAGATATGGATTTATCTGATTAATTTGGAACGAATAATGATCGAATTTTGCACTATAGGTAAACTACAATCTGAAAGACATTTTTTTAATATTCAATCCTCTCACGCAAATACGGGATATTTTTCTCCTTATACACTGCTTTAATAATGAAATAGACATTTTTAATGACACAATTAATTAATTTAAAAAAAGTTTTACCCTTAATATCAAACTGATAATGTGATGATGCCCTTTACTGAGTACCAAAACAGTGTACCATCAGCACAGGTGACAATAAGGAGTTAGTTTATACACCTACACCTACTTAAATAAAAAAAAAAAATTAAATAAATTAAAAAATAAAAAATAAAAAAAAAATAAAAAAAATAATAAAAAATAAAACAAAATAAAAAAAAAAAAAAAAATAAAAAATAAAAAAAAACTAAAAAAAAAAATAAACAAAAAAAAAAAATAAACAAAAATAAGAAAAAAATAAAAAAATAAAATAAAAAATCAGATACCATTTTATAAGAACATTTTTACAAGAATTTAAGGCCGTATGTCCAGCTTCTGAGAGGTTTACGAATCTCTGACTTCGATGGAGCCCCGTGCCTGAGCTGGCCATCGGTTAAACCAAGAATGTAAAGGAAGGATGGATGCGAGGATTATTAGAAATAAAACAAATTAACAATAATAATTTCCAACAATCGGCTTTCTGACATTTTCATCGACTGCAATTTTAGTCATGGTCTGCATTTATTCAATGCAGTGTCATCCAATGGTATTGGTAGTTACAATTGGAATATCTCTGAAATTCTCCATCAAATTCTTTACGACAGAATCGTTGCGAAGCCATCTTCGGCAATCAAAGTTTTATTGTATAATAAATACGCTATCGCCCTAAACATTTTATGACAAATAAGTACACATTTAGATGGCATTTCATAAACAAGCTAGGTTGCAATTTATTTTCAACGAGCACTAATAAATTTGAATTATTATTTTTCTCCGAGAAGTCACTTTAAAATATCGAAATACTTAAAGTTGATATTTTCATTATGTCAAATTTCCACATTTTTCAAATGACCTTTCGAGCTTTTACGTGTAGACGGTTTGTTACAAAGATAATAGAAACAAAGGAGATAGACCGTGAGTCGTTATTAGTATGAAACCGCGCAATGTTCACCCATACTAAACCACCATAAATCGCACAGTGGCGGCGCCCCGCTAACCTACACACGAAACGCACAACTTTCATTGCATTGTCGTTTTATAGTCCGTCCGATGGTGATAGCTCGGCGACAGTCGGCACGCTTCTATGCAATATCTCCCCCTGTTTCTATTATCTATGGTTTGTTGTGTTCCTTATTTGCTTCTTCTATTTAAAATATTTTTAACAGCATACGAGTGGAATGACTCCTTCTTCTATCTATTATATTAAGAATAATGTCCCGGGTGTATGTTTGTTTAGTATAAAAATCTACAGTTTTATTCCGATCTTCATTAAGATTTTCACATTTTACTTTCGGAATAAGAGGAATGCCACTGTCCAAATGAGATTGCGAAAAGCCACCCCCTTCCCCCTTTCAAACCCCTTAAAGCAGAATTACGGTACTTCATGATGAGATTTCACACACTTGGCATTCAAAATAAGAGGAAAACCACTGGGTAGGGGTAGGGGTAGCTTTATTCCAAACTATTCATAACCTCGGGTGACGCCGGGTACTTCAGCTAGTCTTTAACATAATCCACCGGTATATGATGGGTCAAATTAAATCCGCTAATAACATAAGATTTTAATAAATTTAATAAGAAGTATACATTTTTTTATTTTTTGGGTATTAACTATCTAACAA
Source organism: Halesus radiatus (assembly GCA_022606495.2). Lineage (NCBI taxonomy): Eukaryota > Metazoa > Arthropoda > Insecta > Trichoptera > Limnephilidae > Halesus > Halesus radiatus. Next base: position 22,732 of record JAHDVE020008549.1, on the reverse strand, counting down.
TTCTACACATTTTGTTTTGAAAAGTTTCATTCAAAATGTACATTTGTTACTTAATTTTATTTATTTGCTATCGGTTTCGACACATCCGTGTCATGGTTGACATTAACCAGCCTTCTTATATATTATGTTCTATACTAACATAAATTAAATTACTTGCAGTACAGACATAATTAGATATTATTCGGTGAGGGTAATGGGATTGGGAGTGGTGATTTGGAGGGAGGGTGGGGGGACGGGGGACGGTGGGAGGAGTTTTAATAACAAGGAAACGTGGTTAATAAAGGTGATTTACAGGGTGCTATTATTTTATTTAATAATTTTTTTTTCAAGCGAAATTTAAAAATAATCATGCACTGCGGGGATTTTATCAGCTTTTTTGTTTTTATGTTTATTGTCCTTTTTAATGTGTCGAAGCGTATACCCGACACCAATACTTTTTCAATCCCATAATATCAGAGAAAGAAGGCAAAAAGTAACAAATAAAACGAAATACTCAAATCTTCCCAATGGTAACTTTTTGTGACCAGCTCAGGTATGGGGGCTCCATCGAAGCTAGAGTCAAGTTAGCATCTCAGAAGCTGGGCGTACTGTATAGGGCCCACAGACAAGTACGAGTATTAATAGTACACAACTGATGACCCTGTACAAGTCGCAAGTGCGCCTCACTGTTGAATCTAGTAGCCATCTCTGGCTTGGAGACCCAAATTACCCGAAAAAAACTCTTTAATATGTGTTGAAACTCGTGGTCAGTTTGATAGATTACTCTATCTTAACAAACGGATTGCAATATTTAAAGTACAGGTGTCAGATGGGAATACGGTCTTCGTTCTACCGTTATTTAAATTGAAGATGCTCTGAGGAAATAGCGTCATTGATCCCTTCGGTACCGGTATATAGTCTGGAAACACGCCAAACGCCGTCCCAATATTTATACACGGTTGACAATTGTCACATGAGAACCGGTCGTTTATACGACTCGTTCTTGTTTTCAACAGCTCAGCTGTGGATTGATTTGCTGGAAATTATTTTTCTCAGGTCCTCCTGTGTGGTGGTTAATATAAAAAAAAACTACAAGCATAAGAATATAGCACACATATTTTCAAAAGGTAACTAGTAAATGAGGCATTAGGTCGTACAATGACATCAGAGAGTATATAAAGAATAATACTTCATGAAGGATATAAAAGTAAAAAAAATGCGTACATATAAAACATATAGTACATTTAAGTTAAATTAATATTAAATGAATTTTTTATTTGTTTTTTATTGTATAATATTAATTATATACAGTGGGAACTTATACCCGCCAAGCCACTGCAAGTAGCTTGTCAGCAGGAGTTTATTTCAACAATATTATATAATACAAGAATAAATAACTATCATCATACAAATGTAGGGCAAACTTAGGGTGCAGAGGCGCATACATGTTGTGATCAATGTACATAAGTTGGAAAAAAAATTATAAATTATTTTGTATTCATAACTTCATTAATACACACATACCTATCATCTAAATGTTACATTATATAGTATTCTATATATTCCTGATGAAGAAACCATCCCCTTTGAAACAAGTATATATTAATAAAGTTGTGAATACAAAATATTTTTTAATTCATTTTTTAATAATGACGCCACAAGGTGAGTACCAATCTTCTGAAGAAATTATAAATTTATATTGCTTGAAAAGATATGATAGTATAGCCTTCTTGTACTTAAATAGATCCGCTACATCTGCGTATGTATTATTAAATTCGTGTCATCTAGGTACAAGGGAGTGTTTGTAATGCTCAGTCCTGGTGTTGTTGCATTTAAACAGGATTTTGGATCGAGTTGCTCTAGATTGACTTGGTGTAGATTCCCCTGCTTCCCGCTTGTGCAGGTTCCGGACACTGTGTAATGTGTGTGATTGCTAAATATCTTAGTTTTTGTTTTTCTTTTACAAAAAAATGAATTTAGGCTTTTTTGGTTCAAGTTCAAAACCCACTGGTCAATGGAGTTCGATCCAATATTACTCGGGTTGATAACATAAAAATTCAATAGAGGAGAGAAATAAAACAAGGGTTGGTATCTTACTGATGTTCCCCCCAGACGAATTCCTTCCGTTGTCTTATTATTTTTATCCACATTTAATGCCTTTTCTTATGATTATTTCACAACCCATCCTGGGCACGCAGGCGCAGTGATAAAGGCCTGAACTATGTTATTCTAAAACCTCCGAGGGGGCTGTAAAACAACCACTTGCAATAAACAATCTCAAAAAGAAAACAAAGGCGGTGATTTCAGTGGCGTAGCAAACTACACAGCATCCTCAGAGATGATATAGGCCTTGAGAGAAATTATTTCCCTCAGGGCCTTCTGTGTAAGGTAAAAAAAAAAACTAACGTTAATTTGTCCCCACCATTACAAATGCTGGAACACATCATTAACCCTTACCACCCATTTGTCGGGTGTCAGCCGACATCACTATTGTACGCTACAAATCCGTTGTCGGCTGGCGGCCGACAAGATAATATGTGCCCGCGCGGTGTATTTTCGCGCGCAAAACTTGACACGTGACGTTCTTTCTAGTGATTATTCGATAAAAAACATTAAAATTCACGTTTTAATAAGATTTTGACCTTTTTCCGTTTTTGTTTTACTATAAAATAACATTTTTGTAACTGCCTATCAATAAATTAATATTTTGACTTTATTTAAATTAGAGATGGCTGACAACAAATATTACAAAATAATAGACTGGTAAGGGTTAATGATCAATACGTTGAAATTAAGGTAGATCTAAGAAAATTTAATAAAGGTATTTTCAAGGAAAAATTCTTAGGGGCATTAAAAATCTTCATGGAAAATTTCCCATGTCCATGAAAAGTCTCCGATTTCTCTAGTTTTTTTATTAAAGAAAAAATATAGTTCAAGATAAAATTAACAATTTTATTTATTTATTAATTAATTTTTTGAAACATAAAGATTTACAATGATTATAAACATTTTGTTGTTGTTGTTTTTTTTTTAACATTAAATTATAAATACATCTGAACAACCTATGAGTAATATATATAAAACAAAAAAAAACCCTCATAGGCAAGGCCAGTGCGTGGGTACACCTGGTATCAGTTAGTTGCAGTATATTGGTTTATTTGTATTAATAAATGGATGTTGATGGTTAGTTAAATAAAAGATTTTAAGTTAGATAAGAAAACAAATCGAAAAACAAAGAAAGAAAAGTGGGGAAAATATACAGTCAAAAATTAAAAGAGTATAGCCATTTTCTCTAATATGTGTACATATATTATTACAAACCACGAGAAAAAAACATTTTTCGCCAACCGGTTTCGCTTATCAAGCATCGTCGGGGCAAATAATTTTTCCTGACGAAGCTTGACCTAAACGAAACCGGTTGGCGAAAAATAAAATAAATTAGTGGTTTACAACAAAGTGTTTGTTTGTTTTCTTTAATATGATGTCAAACCACAAAGTGATTGCTTTTTATGGAAATATCATAAACTTATTGATGTTATCAAAAAATGGAATCTACTGACAATTTTAGTCCGACGTTTTTAATGTTTTGGAAGTGAGTCTGGGGTTTTTTTACAAGTATTTCTAGTGATTTTAAGCGATTAAATAATAAATGGTCAACTTTTCTATAGCACTGTTCAATGATTAAAATCATATCAAGGACGCTTTACATTTTGTTAAAGTTTGTAGCCCTTTTTTAAAAGACATGTTTTTAGATTATTTTTACAAATTGCTTTCTGACCTCAGACCGAGTGGAAGGTTATTCGAGGAATTTCGACTCAGTAAATTTAAATCTCTATCCCCAAATTTAGCAGCATTCGTACGAGAGGGTCTGTTCGACGCATCAGACTTGGCCGACCTGAATGTAAGATTGTCCCTCACGCAGACATCAGTCAAGTATAATGGCGCCAGCCCGTTACAGTAGATTTTCAATTGAATCTCAGAATGGTTTCATTTATCCAGTTAATAATATTTTAGATAATTAATAATTCATTCACACATACTAGCCTATGAAGAATAATACAAATATTTAATTTGGTCAAAAATATTTTAAAGACAAACTTAACAGAAAAAAGTTTCCTATTAAATTAACCTTGCAAATATTCGGAAATTTACTAGTTTTTCATAACATTGTTTTTTCTTCTAAATACTTTTCGCCGACAGGACTCGAACCTGCACCCTTCTGATTGCCGGTCAGATGCTCTACCGTTGAGCTACTTCGGCTTAGCGCAAACCCGCCAAGTTAATCAATATATACTATTGTTTCATTCAATAATTACTGTTTTTATTATATTTCACCTGTAAACAACCAACTTTATTACTTTATTATTATTTATCTTTTCTCGGAAGGTTTTTTTCAATTTGAATGAGTGTTTCAGGCTAATAATTATTGTTTATAAAAATAATTGTTACCCTTTGCGCTATGCACAAAAATCTTGTCTTAAAAACTTTAGTTTATCAATTAATACTTATATTTGTATTTATTTTTAAATGCATTATTTTACTTATGATGAAACAAATCACACTGTCCATCTTCAGAGGCCTTATGTCTTGAGTTCTGTTTTGAACTGATCGCTTGCCCGTGTCCGTTCAATCCAGAAGTCAAGATCTAAGTGAGTACAAATCATTTTCATAGTCTAGGACGAAGCACGCGTGTTGCTAAAAAGGGGGTAGGGGCGGGGCCTTTAATAGGCTGTTTGCGCGTAGTAACCTGATTGGTTTGATTTAAGCAAGTTGGGGGTAGTTTGGAAGTGCTGTTATCGGGGAATTTTGATCAATTATATGAGTTAAAAAGTCCTTCTAAGGACTATATTATGCGGGTAAACCTAGAAAATTATTCTACATCTTACACCCGTGAAAATCTCAACCATAACATATAATTGTTTTTTTTCTTAATCAAGCTGTAATGTACCTACTACAACACATACATATGTAGATACCATATATTATATTACTTGACCATTAATAATTAATGTACACTCCTCTTCTCCCCACAAGCAAATGCTTCTAATAGAAGAGTATTATAAAATTTGTTATTATGATCTGTAATATTTATTTATTTATTTATTTACGGACCAATGTCCAATTACACAAAATACATATCACGAAATGAAATAAACAAGAGCTACAGAAAAAAGAACAGCACATACATAATACAAGAATGAAGCAATGGCAAAAAGAGGACAAAATATACATTTGAGAGAACAATATGAAACCATTTAATAAAAAGTTTAATTAATACATATAAATATACACATATATATCTATTTATATTTAAATGTATCTACATATGTATCCGCAGGTGGAAGTGCGTTTTTTGACATTATTAAACATTTGGATTGTGTTAACGGGGGGACTTGCCCGGGCGTTTGCCCAGCCCACCCCAGCGGTCGGGAACGCCACTGGTTGAGGTCATAATTGAGGTTGTGCAAAAGCTTGGTGGGGATTTGAGTGTCTGTTTCTCGCGAATGGGATGGCTTGATTCCCAGAATTAAAGGTTTTTGTATTATTATTACAACAGGAAGATTATGTTGTTTTACCGCACGTAACGTATGATTTATATTTATTTGGTACTTTCACTAAAGAGATAAACCGATAGAAGTGTGCGTGTCCGTCTGCCCAAAGTAGGCTCATTTCTTCCTTACTTCTGTTGAAGTTTGATAAATATTATTTTTATGTTCATTTCATCCTAAGACAAGGATTTATACAAGGAATATGCCTTACTTAATTTAAACTAGTTCCATCTATGCTGATACTAAACGGAAATGAAATATAAGAGACATCTTTGTATGAGAAATTGAGTGGTCTAGTATCGAGGAATTTATTATTCTTATCCATATGGTATGTTGCCTGTTGTATGCTGATGATGCGGTGCTGATTGCTAACAGTATAGAAGATCTACAGTCCCTTGTATCTGAGCTAATGAGCTAATGATGAATGTAAGTAAGTCTAAAGTCACGGTGTTTGAAAGAGAGAGAGCACGAAAACCGTGTGCAATATAGTTGTGATTTTTTTTTATTTTTTATATGAATACCTCACAAGAGTCCCAACTGCTCCCAACCGTCTGGAGCCAGTGAGACTATGGCATTCCCAATTGGGGAATGTTGTGAGGCTGAAGGTATTGGGGAGGGGAAGGAGAAGGGGAAGAGGAAGGTTGGGAATACCTGGCTATTCAGATCTGGTCACCAAACACGGCTAAAAGCCATTTCAAGCAACGTTTCAATTCTGAATGGTGGTCTTTCACCAGGGCGATACTGGGAGTATCTTCCACTCTGATGATGAATACTTGGAGCAGGTCGATGAGTTTGTGTATTTGGAAAGTTTTGTTCACGAGAGATGGATAGACTGATAGGGATATTGAAAGAAGGGTGAATGCAGGACACGATTAACGGAGGACTGAACGCGGTTAGCGCTAACAACAAAATTATCCAAAGAAGCGAAGCTAGCAGTCCACAATGGAGTACTGATACCAACCCTAATGTATAGAAGTGAGGCATGGAACTGTCAGAAAAAGTATGAAGGTAGACTGAATGCTGTAGAAATGAGATTACTGAGGCGTTTGTGTGATAAAACTATGTATGATCGTGTGAAAAATGTGTTGATTTGCAAAGGATGCAAGACTAATGTGAGCGTCGTGAGTACGATTAAGAAAGGGACGCTCAGATGGTTTGGGCATGTACGTTTGTTTTTTTTTAATGTTTGAGAATACATTATACAAATATGAATTGAAGAAGAAGGCGGGGACGCCCGAGAAAGACATGCCACGATCAAGTGAAACGAATACTTGAGTCGGGCCATGTCAATCGTCAGAATAACAGAAGCAAGAAGTGTTTGCCAAGACCGAATTGTTTGGCGGTCCGTTGTCTCTGCCTACCCCTGCGGTGAAGCAACGTGATGGTTAGTTAGTTAAATGTAACGTCCTTCATGGGAGATATCCATTGTAATACATGATTAAATCTTTTTTTTACACAATGTTCAATTTACTTATTTCGAAAAACGAAAAAATAGTTTAAGGACAAATCGTACGAATAAAAACCATTTTCCTTACTAATCAAATTTATGTATTTCCCTTTTGAGATAAGACAATACGATTTAATAAATATTTAAACAAAAATGGCAGGTAATGGCGAACATCAACATTTTCTGCAAAAAGGCCAACAACGTCAATAATAAATCCACACCAGAAACTTTGATTTTGTTTCACACCGTATGAATATATAGGTAAGTCATACACAGTTACTTTTGCAAAACGAAACAGCACTATACTGTAATAAGATCAGAAATACCACTATTTAAGAACGTAGCAAATATTGCATAATTTTGAATTATAATAAATATGTAACGGTTCTTACCTTAACCACGTGCGCAACTTCCCTTTACGAAATGAAGCTCGGTGTTGACGAGCGAAGCGGTTTTTGTATGGCACGGTTGATACCTATGGGTGTGGGGTGTGGAGGTATAGAAATATTCTAATCCATTGGAGTTATGCACAGTTAGACATTACCTGCGAACATTTTAAACATTTATTTTTATTTAATAAAATCTATGAAATCTTTGACTGGCCAACTGGGAACAAATCCCGTTTTAGGACAATCAAATTGACAAGTTTAGTTCATATTAAGTGCCATTATAAAAAAAGTATAATAATCAAGTATAGAGAGATGTATAGAAATAGTAAACAAAAAAAAACTTCTGAACGTACTTATGAAGAGACGAGAAAAATAAATCTATCAATTTTAGATTTTCTCGAAAATTAATTGACTGGTTTCGCTGAAAATAGCACAGTTTGTTTTTATTACTGCCGGAAAGGTTTAGAAAGTAGTTTGAATGAAATCCAACAGGTAAAACTATTGCTATAACGTTTTAAAATTAGGATGAGAAACATTGAACCCGCCATGTTTTATTTAGGTTAGCCAATAGATAACGCTCTGGTTAGCCACAGATTGCATATTCAAAAAAAGAAGTTTTTTTTGGGTAGAATATTTTCAAAATGGATAACAAGAGTAGGTACCTACTTAAGAACTTTATGATTTAGATATGTTTTGAAAAAATAAAAGTTTGGAATGAAATAAAATATTCAAATGAATGTTTCTTTATTTGGAGATTACTTTCGCTGTCAAATCAATTATGGCACCCCGATAATAAGTGAAAAATCCAGAGCAAGTCCTGGTACACATCAGCTAGTATTACATAGTAAACAATTATGTATATATGTTTGATAAGTACTGTTTGGTTGCTATAAGGAAAAAAATGTGTTTAAAATTGAGTACTAAAAAAAGATAATATTATTGAGTAATATTAATACTCATGCCAGGGACTGCTCAACACAGATTAGTGGAGGTGAAAAACCGTTTCTAATAAATTATTAGGAACCGGATATACCTCATCTTTGATAAATATTTACAGAACAGAAATGTTTCATATGACAACACTCATTACTGTTTGTTTTACTTACGGCAGGGATAAGAAAGAGCGTCAAACCGGCCGAAACAGGGTGAAAGCAAAAGCACTGAGAAAAGCGGTCAACACGGGGTAAATGCGGTCAGTTGTACAATCGACTGGAAGAGCGAGACATAACTTAGTGGGAAATGAGGTTAATAGGGATAGATTAGCAAACCAGGATGGAAAAGGGGATTAACAAAAAGGTTAAGCTCTTTGCAGGGGCGTGCGGCGATGATCCGATTTTCTCAATTTTGTGTAGAAAGATATTTTTTTGTACGGTTCATCGTTTTCTTATCGTTATGTAACACACATTAAAAGTGCCAATAAAATGGGTGGAATTCGCACTGACGATTATGACGTATTTTGTTTATAAAAATAAATTATATTGTTGTTTTTAATAATAATAATGTCTCGTTGTCTTCTTTTTATTATGACAAAATAACAAATAATGATATCTTCTCTGGGATTTCCCGTGCTAAGGATTTCATTTAGAAAATAACTAAATTCCAATATATTAATCAAATGTGCGTATTGTACAGATCCCGCAGATACTTTAACAGTACGCAACTGCTGACCCTGTACAAATCACAAGTGCGCCCCACCTCTGGTCGGGAGTCCTCCTTCAGACTCTCGACTCTGTGCAGAAACGAGCGGTCCGTTTGATAGATTCGCCGATCTTAACAAACGGATTGCAATCTTTGGAGCACAGACGTCAGGTGGGAATGCTTTCCTTGTTTTACCGGTATTTTAATGGAAGATGCTCTGAGGAACTAGCGTCATTGATCACTTCGGCACCGGCGTACAGTCGGGAATCACGCCAAACGCGTGCCCAACATTTGCACACAGTAGAAATTTGTCACATGAGAACGGGTCGCTTTTACGACTCGTTCCTGTGTTCAACAGCTCGGCTGTGGAATGATATGCCGTCCTCTGTGTTTTCTCCATCCTACAACATGGGTCTCTTCAAGACCCAAGTTCACTCCTTCCTATCCTCTAAAAGACCCTCCACACCCTTAAGCATCCCCAAAGATGATATAGGCCTTGAGGGAAAGTATTTCCTTCAGGGTCTCCTGTGTGGAGTTACAAAAATGTTTGGAGATTATAAATGCGATATCTTGGATACTTATGTTATTCTACTACCATACTTACTAGATTAGACTGGGCACGCCCCTGATAAGTTCTGTGGTTGTTTTGCAACTGGAGAATACGATGGCAAATGCGTTTTAAAGTTGTCCGGCACCGGGGGATTATACCTAATGCTGGGTTACTCATGCAGGCCGACTTAGAATAACAAACGTAAATATAAAATTATTACTTTGTAGTACATTTTGGTTAGTAGAAGTAGCTGTTGGACGAACGAAAAGTTCAGCGCTTAGTAAATAGAAATTAATCATTAAAAAATCTCAAATGAAAAACAGAAAAGACACTGCATAAGCCTTTACACCAGCGAACTATGGACAAGATATACACAAGGCGTCATGGACACACTCCGAGTACAATATAACCACGCTTACAGGGCGCTGTTCGGCCTCCCTTGGCGATGCAGCGCCTCGCAGATGTTCGCAGAGGGAAGGGTGCGTGGGTTCGCTGCTTTGATGCGCAACAGAATAGACGGGACGAGTCAGCGCTCCCGGAGATCGGAAAACACTCTTGTGCAGGCCGTCGCTCAGTGCAGGGCGCGCCCCTGCATCATAGATGGAGAATTTCCAGGCCACTGTAATAAGTGCTAAATATGTTATTTTTAATTTATTTTATTTTAATTTTTATTCATTTTCATATCCTATTTCTACATCGTGCAATTTTTTATTATTTTTAAATGTATTCTTTTTATATGGCAGCCAGATTACCCCTACCCATTTGCTTACCCCCCACTCCAACACCTAAAATTTATATGTCTTGTAAATATTCTATATCATAGGTTAGTTATAATATTCTCCTGACGAAGGAAGGGTGCTTCCGAAACCGGTAGAGTGTTAATAAAATAAAAGTGGTCTACAACAAATTTATGTGTTTTTTATTGTAAAGAATAAGAGTTCATGACGTATAAAAGTAAAAGATATGCGTAAAACATATTAGGTTAAATTAAAATTGATTGAAAAGATATGATAGTATAACCATCTTATATTTACCTTCCATTCCGTTAAATCTATTACTAACTTCATGTAATCTAGGTACAAGCGAGTGTTTGTAATGCTCAGTTCTGGTGTTGTTACGTTTGAACATTATTTTGGAACGACTAGGTCTCGTAGGTATATGAAATTGACTGAGGTTTATTAAATCGGGGCTGTCTGTACTACTATTTACAATTTTGAACATAAATATCAAGTAGGAAATAATTCTTTGATCTGAGAGTTTTATTAAATTTAGTTCATTCATCAAATAATTATATTTAATACTTATTTATATGATATACGGATTACACCTTTTACATTTGAATGTATTCACCAGTGGCGTGCAGTCTATGAAGCCTTAAAATCTGTGCATACCCCAAGAAAAACAAACCATAAAAATATATGAAAAGGTAATAAAAAAATGCAACAAATTTCTGACCAAATTGTACATTTTCCGCGAAAGCTCGTTTATCCCGTTGACCACAACAATCAGCGAAAGCTGGTGAATGTGAGGTTGGCCGCGAGTGTTGCCAACGTTCAGGTAATAATGTGGCTATCGTATAAATAATTATTTATGGTAGGTACTGGCTAAAAAATATTTTTATATTTAAAAATAATACATTAAAAAAAAGAAAACCTAAAATTCCCAAGGATATTGAGATTTTTGAAAGAATTTCAAAAAGTATTTTTTGTCCCAAATCTTAAAGAAAGCGGGCTTCTGTAATTGTGTTATTAAAATTGTATCCTTGGGCTGATCTCCGTGGCGTCTCAGAAATCTTTCACCCCACTTATAAATGATAATAAACCTTTCCGGAAGGAATGGGGTTCTATTAGTCAGATGAGATGATTCGGATTAGGCTTCTTCTCGGAATCATGAGCCTTTCCATAGTACAATAACCATAATCATATTAAATTGACGTCGAATATTTGCTAAAATATGACTTTAAGAAAAGTGAACATTTTCAAGATTCATCAAATTTTCAAATCATACACACAATTGGAGATAATTATGAGAAATTAATTAATCTCTTAAATAATGAACTAGAAAATCTGTCAAGATGGCTAAAAATAAACAAACTAAAATTGAATTCAAAATATGTGATAATTGGACATAAGATGAATTGGACAAAGACATGCAGTGAAAGCAAAATAAAAATTGATGGTGAAATTATTTAAAATGTAAATGATATGAAATACTTAGGAGTTATATTAGATATAAAACTTAATTTTAGTAAACATGCTGAATATATCAAAAAGAAAATTGGGGAGAGGATTTCTTTTATGGGAGGAATACGTCCAAAAATGTCCAGAAAGACGACACTTACAATTTACAACTCTATTATTGCTCCACATTTTAACTGCTGCTCAACGATACTAAAAACGTAGTAACGACAGAGAAGAGAACAAGTTACAAATTCTCCAAAATAGAACAAATCGAATAATACTAAAGCGAAATAGGCATTCAAAAGTAGCTAAAATATTAGAGGAATTAAATTGGCTAACAGTGAAAGAAATGCTTGAGCTGACATTGAACGTATCGATTTTTATACATAAAATCAGAAACAACTTGCTAACAATATATTTCTCCAACAAAATTATTTACAATATGGACATTCACAGACATAATACAAAAACGTGTAAGGAAATTAGGTTACTGAAAAAACAAAGCCAATACGCAAAATAGTATATTTTATAAAGGTATGAAATGCTATAATGCTCTGCAGGACCCAATCAAAATTGCACCAATTAATAAATTTAAATAGATTGTTAAAAGCACATTAAGTTAAGCAAGAAAAAATCCATTACTTTTTAAATTGTCATTATCGATATGTAATAGTATAAACGTTATAATTGGTTATTTTGTGAACTTAAATGTACATTTAACTAAAATAAAATAAATAAAACAAAAACAATATGAAACACTAATTTTTTTAAAATCTTTCGATATTAACATGGATGAGAAAGAGTTCTGTCATAGTACACATTAGCATTGAAGAGAAATAGATATTCGATAGTACTGAATTTGAACAGACAATCAACAACAAAAATCTATTAAACAAAGTGCTTTAATGATCATAGAAAATCAATATCAATCAAAATCATTATCAAATTTTACAGTATTTTTTATGTTTTTAAATCGACATTTATTAAAAGAACGTTATACATAAAACGTTATATAAAACGTTTCATACAATACGGCATGTTTAAATATAATATTGTATGGTTTACATTACCTCACTAGATGAAACCTGTTCTGAATTAATTGCGGTATATAAAATAAATTAAATTCATTAAAAGTTTCACAAAGAATCATTATAAAAGTAATTCCTTAAAAAAATTCCACTTCTCAACGAAATCATTTTTCACACTATTTCCAGTACCAAATGTTGAAGATATATTTAAGCAAGTTTCTATTATAAAAATGTGTAAAGAGAAAAATCTTAAAGAAAATGAGGAAAATTACAAACTTATGAGAAATGGAATTTAATGTATAACACATAATTTTAAAACAACAATGCAAAACCATTATATTTATCAAGCCATAAAAATCACAATTACCTCCCCATTGAAATGCGCTGTATTAATGACCAATCAGAACAAATTAATAAAATTAAACTATTCTTAAAAAAAAACTAACACATCTAAACATTTCATACAAAACATTTTATAAATAGAAGCATATGAAATATTATAACCCTACCAAATTAAGAATCGTGGCTCTCTTATCAGACACAAGAACTCCCCTTTTCTGATAAGGTATACACGACCAAGAATACCCTATGATTTTTTTTTGTAAAATACTTGTAATGCAACTTATAAGAAATGAAAAAAAATGAAAAAAAATTATAAATAGTGTCTACATTCGTTGAAAATTCCGATCGCGAACGAACTCAACGAACGGCTGACTGCCACGATGCGGCCTGCAGCATTTGAGTTACCGGCGTACCAACTTTAAGCACTCCTTGAGTTTTTTTTAACACGAAAGCAATTTTATGCGAATATTGGTTATGGTAAAACTGATGAAAGTTTTGTTGCTTTTTCCAGCTTTTCCAGAACGACACGGCCAGTCTTGTAGGCATTTTGCAGTTATTATCATTGAAGATCCATACCCGGCGAACGCTTGTAATCGACTGAAGCCCGTGTTATCTCTATGATGCCAATTGGTCTCATGTTGTTTCCCATATATCGAGCGATGTTATTAGCCAAACACTAGAAAATGTTATAAATTATTATTGCAGTTGATTTTCAATTTTAATTTGTGTTTTTGTTTTTTTTTTTTTTTAATTTTATTTTTATTATTTATTCATCTACTAGCTGATGTGTACCCGGACGTGCTTAGGATTATTATAATTTTTTGAAATAAAGTTACGATTTGTGAATTCTTGCTTGTCATTTGGGTGCCATAATTGTTTTGACAGCGTAAGTAATGCATTGTGACGACTATTACTACATATAAACAAATACACGAAGAAAAATTAAGTTGAAATTTTAAAATTAATTTCAAACATTTATTTTGTCAAAATGTAGCTGAATAATAAAGTTCTTAAGTAGATACCTACATCCGTTTTCCATTTTGAAAATATTCTACCCAAACAAACCTTCTTCTTTTGAAAATGTAATCTATGGCTAACCAGAGTGGTATATCTGTGGGCTAACCTCAATACGACATGGCGGTTTCAATGTTTTCATACTAATTTTAAAACGTTATAGCAACAGTTTCACATGTCAGATTTCACTCAAACTACTCTCTAAACAGCACTAATAAGAACAAACTGTGCTATTTTCAGAAAAACCAGTCGAGACATTTTCGATAAAATCGAGGACACATTATAATATAAGGTTTGATACTGAGCCTGTCTGCTTGGAAATCCTGTTTTGAGAGCAGGCGCATGATTGATATTTAACCGCCCTATGCCTATGAACGTACGTGATACGCAAACTTTGATTGTACCATTCTGCGCTGTCCCGTATCACGTACGCGCTTGAGAAAAAAATAACACGTTCCAACAACACGGGACATCAAGTCTAAATAAGTAGTTCTTCAAGGACAGGCGAAGCGTGCGGTCGCTTGTTTGACAAAATATTATCAGGTATGAGTATGACTAACATTGTATTAATAATCTAGACCAAATACAAGTGATTATTTTTTTGATATTTTTCAGAAAATTACCCGCAGGTAGGGCGGTTATGCACAGAATAGAGATGCAAGTCCATCATAGCAGTTTGACACAATAATACGGGAGCCTTGTTCCTAGTTGTAGGAGTGCGAAATCAGACGGCGGTGTTTTGTAGCACATATTTCATTCTCAATGGTCAAATGCCTTGCGTTTAGCTCCATAAAAATGTGTAACAATAATAATAGGAAGATGTAAGATTATCCCGTATTTTTATCGCCCTGTAACTGCCCATTCTTAATTCCCGCGGGACCCATAATACCAATCATAAATCATAAAAACAAGTTTTATGACTCTTTGGTCAAAGGGGGGGATTTGTATTTAATGACGGGAGAGAGTTATCAACAATATTATTTTTGTAGTGTTTGCAATTGAGTTCTTCTGGTGCATGCATCACTTAAATTTATTATTTTTTATTATTATTTAAACGCCCAGAGGGCTTTTTACATACAAATACATCATTTTTAAATAACATAAAATGAAAATAGAAAACATGCACAAATGTTAATTACACTTGAAATAAGAAAAAAAGATAAAAGTGCATCAAAGTTTAAAAAAAATACACAGGAATATGAAGAAACAGAACAAATAAATAATATAGTATCCAAAAAGTCAATATTAACATTAATAACAAATAAGTAAATAAAGTAAAAAGCTGTAGTTAACAATAATGTTTAAACTAGGTAGAAATAATTCGTTCATACTTTTATTGAAATATGCCAAGTTTAGATTACAGTGGTACCTCGACATACGAGTGCCCCAACATACGAGTTTTTCGAGATACGAGTCGGCGAGCGAGTGATTTTTTGCTTTGAGTTACGAGCGAAATTCGAGATACGAGTTTAGTGAGCATTGAATTAAAACGTGAAATTATAGAAAAACATGAGCAAGGTGTTCGAGTTGTTGACTTGTCGAGGCAGTATGGGCGTAGTACGTCCATGATATGTACTGTGCTTAAACAGAAGGAGTCGATAAAGCGTGTAACGCCGGCTAAGGGCCTTACGATAATTTCCAAGCTGCGAACCTCCCTTCATGAAAATATGGAGAAACTGCTGATGGTGTGGGTGATAGAGAAGCAGCTCCAAGGAGATACCTTGACGCAGACCATCATTTGCGAGAAGGCAAAAGCGATCTACGGAGATTTCATGATGAAAACCCTGCAGACTTCCATCGACGAGGCATTGGAAGAGTAATTTAAAGCCAGCCGGGGCTGGTTTGAGAATTTCAAAAAGAGGACCGGTATTCACTCCGTTGTCAGGCATGGTGAGGCAGCAAGCTCAGATATGAAGGCAGCTGGGGATTACATTAAAACGTTTTCCGATCTAATAAAAGCCCAAGGATATATCTCTCAGCAAGTCTTCAACTGTGATGAGACTTGCACTGAATAACACTTGCCTCATTTCCGGAACATTCTGAGAGGGAGTAAGAAACAAACCTCCTTGGACATGTTTTTTTCTAAACGGCCTACAGGTGAAAGCGAGAAAAATGTTGAAAATGAAAAAAGACCAGTGAGGATATCTTATTTATTTCTTTACATTCTCTGTTTTTGTACAATAAATATTTGTCATTTATAAATACGTTTTTATTATTCAAAACCACGTAACAAAAATAACTGGGGTGACATTTTGGGGGTTGGAACGGATTAATGGTAGATCAATTATTTTGTATGGGGAAATTTGCTTCGAGATACGAGTAATTCAAGATACGAGCAAGGTTGCGGAACGAAATAAACTCGTATGTCGAGGTACCACTGTATTGTCAAATACTCGTACATCCATATCATTTAGGTATTTGTGCAATACTCTGCCATATAAAGAATACATCTAAAAAATTACATACACAGTTGTCATTTGGCATACGAGTACGGGTCGTTTCTACGACTCGTTCCCGATTTCAACAGCCGTGGAACGATTTGCCGGATACTTCCTCCTTCCTACACATGGGTCTATTTCAAGACCCATGTTTACTCCTTCCTCTCCTCAATGAGACAAGGAGGCCCTGAGGGAAAATAATGTTTTCATCAGGGCCTCCTGTATGGAATTAAGGTATAAAAAAAAAACTGATTGCAAATGATTAGATTTCGCGCTCTTCTAAGGTTGGGGGTATTTACAGTAGCGTGGCGTTATGGTGATAAACAGGAATTGTCCGTATGGACCGCTAGTTATTATCTCTGCCCTCTCTTCCAAAAACCTGTCTCGATAGTTCCAAAATGTCAGTAGTTCATCACCATCATTATGGTTGACTCTTTGGATAGGCCGGGCCAGGCCGTTTCCAAACGCCTTCTATCTCTTGCTGTTTCCCTCTATCTACTTATACCTACGAATGCAATGTTGTCCAGCCACTTAAATTTAGGCCTCTCCATACTCTTTCTTCAGGCAGGTTAATTATATATAGAGAAGTCTTCTTGGTGTTCGGGTATCCTCCGTCCTGGCAAGGGGACAACTTCACTTATATGAAACTTTTGAATAAATCACGACTCATCACACAATATTGTTAGGTATTGGCAGAGGCATGAATTCCATGTAGGCACATAAGCACTGCCTACAATACCTAACTGTCAAAAAAAAATTTGAACTGAAGCATTGCAAGAAACAAACTAACTTCCAAAAAATTAAGTAACAACACGAATCGCAGCGCTGCTATAAGATGGCAAAGGCAGTAACCATCTATGCAAAATGACGTACACGTCATTATATAAAGATGATTTTATCATACACAAAAATTTACATGTGTGTGCAATGCGCATTCAAGGGATGATTCGTTTGAGTTAGTGCCGAAAAGGCAGTGCCTTTTGGTACAAATATATCGGTATTCACCAGTGCTAGCAAATGTAGCCATCAGTGCCATCTGTTGGTGTATAATAAATGGATAATAATAATAAATGGATTACTTCTATAGCGCCGTTTTCGTGAGAAAATCACCTCAAGGGCGCTATCTATAAGACTATGAAATGAAATGATGCTGGTTTTCATTATATTGTCTGTTTACTTAGAAGAAAGAATATGGACAGTTTATATGAAGCGGTTATTCGACTTGGCTTAGGCAATCCCACCTAACATCGGCTACAACCAGCAACTTGGTCATTAAACTCGTATATATATATAATTTTGTGACCTAATCCTTACGCATGTATTTTTTTCCTTTCTATATTCTACATTCTTAATTTTTCCAATTGTCAGCATGTTAATATAATAAATCCATATGTTTACACTAGACTTCATACAAAGTAAATATACTCCATTGCTCACCATGAAACAGGCAGCCGCCTACTATGGTGATCTAATGTATCTACTCCATGTAAATGTCTCCATTAAATATCATGTGTTTTATAAATAAATAAATAAATAACTTGCTAGAAGGGATTTGTTTGTGGAAAGTTTTTTTATTCAATTAATTTGGTTTCCATACTTCCCACCCTGATCAAAAACTTTGTGCACGCCACTGGGTATAGGTCGTGTGATCTAAAAGTGGAGTACATTGAATTTTTCAGTTTTAAAAAAAATAAATTTATCACAGTCCCAATTGTTAAGATTTTCCCAAAAGGTCGCTTTCTCGATATTATTTTCTCATTCTAAGAATTGCCTCTCAATAACTCTACCGTTTCTTCCGACAAAAAAAAATGTTTTAGAAAAGGTTGAAATAAAACCGTTTCATTCGAGAAACTCGGTAAAATTTCAACGCCCCTGAATGACAAGGAACAATCAGAACACCACACTGAAATACCGAATGAACCTTACAGCAAATGATGCATCTAATGATTGATACCATTAAGTGTATGACTTGCAATTGCCAGCTTTATTCTGTGCTTCGTAAACTTTTTTAATGTACCTGTCTATAAGCAGAAACCCTAAATCCCTTTCCAATCACCTTGTACCAGTATTATCAGAAAACATTCGTTTGACGCCGCACTCATCACTTCGACTGAAATTTTACAACATTTTAATACAAAAATGTTCATTGTATAACATTGAAAGCAATAATTATAATTACTTGATGAAATATCTAAATTTCCAAAATCTCTCAGATCGAAGAATTATTTCCAACTTGATTTTTATGTTCAAAATTGTAAATGGTAGTACAGACAGCCCTGATTTAATTAACCTTATTCAATTTCATATACATACGAGAGGAACTCGTTCCAAAATCCTGTTTAAATGTAACAACACCAGGACTGAGCATTACAAACACTCGCTTGTACCTAGATTACACGAAGTTAGTAATAGATGTAGCGGATCTATTTAACTGCACGGAAGGTTATACCATCATATCTTTTCAATGTTAATAAGTTTTCTATATGTTTTATATCCTTTACTTTTATATCCTTCATAAACTTTGATTTTTATACACTCTCTGTTGTCATTGCACGACCTAATGCTACATTTAATAGTTACATTTTAAAATTATCTGTGCTGTATTATTATGCTTGTAGTTACCTGAGGCGTAATTTTCGTTTGTGGTATATTTACATTGTTGAAATTAAATAGATAAATAAATAAATGAAATACAACACTGAAAACACAAATATTTACACATCCCAAATATATAAAAATCAATGTAAGTTTCTAACTTTGTTTGTTTGTCCTCGATGTTCTCGAAAATCGCTGGACCGGTTTCACTGAAATGCAGTTTATTCTTATTAGTTCCGGAAAGGTTCAGAGACTAGTTTTAATGAAATGCAATATGTAAAACTGTTGCTATAACGTTTTAAAATCAGTATGAAAAACATTGAATCCGCCATGTTTTATTCAGGTTAACCCATAGATATAACACGCTGGTTAGCCACAGATTGCATATTAAAAAAAGAAGGTTTTTTTGCTAGGATATTTTCAAAATGGAAAACACGAGTAGGTACCCACTTAAGAGCATTATGATTTAGATATGTTTTGAAAAAATAAACGTTTAGAATGAAATAAAACATTCTAATGAATGTATCTTTATTTTTATAAACAATAATTATTAGCCTGAAACACTCATCCAAATTGAAAAAACCTTCCGAGCAAAGATAAATGTCGCCGGCAGGACTCGAACTTGCACCCTTCTAATATCCGGTCAGATGCTCTACCCCTGCCGGCGACATTTATCTTTGCTCGGAAGGTTTTTACAATTTGGATGGTATTCAATGCTATATTATTTATAAAAATAATTGTTACCCTTTGCGCTATGCACAAAAATCTTGTCTTAAAAACTTTAGTTTATCAATTAATGAATGTATCTTTATTTGGAGATAGTTACTTTCGTTGTCAAATCAATTATGGCACCCCAATGACAAGCAAGAATTCATAACTTCATAACTTTATTAAAAAAAAAATCCCGAGCAAGGCCGGGTACACATCAGCTAGTGTGAAATATTTTCACGCTGCTGCCTCTACTTTTGTTTATTGACGATGGTAATAAAGGGAGCTTGCATCATTTGCTTGATACCCGCTTTTGGAATTTGGAATCAATTCGGAAATATCATACAGGTTTTTTTTCGCTATATACGAGTACTTGTTGTAGGAAAACTATATATAATATGTAGTTTATTGGCATTTTAGAATGGCAACAATTCTTTTCACAATATTCTCTCCAGATTATTACACCAATATTTTTTGATTCCAAACTAAAACTTCTTATTAGAATGCAAGTTCAAATCGTGAAACTGAAACTCTGAAAATAAAAACCTTTTTGAAAATTAAAAAAAAAATATGTACCCGGCCTTCTTCGGAATTTTTTTTTTAATAAAGTTAATAAATTACACGAAGTTGTGGATTTTTGTTTGTCGTTTGGGTGCCATAATTGATTTAACAGCGAAAGTAATACCTTGTGACGACTGTTACTATCTCTAAACAATGAAACAGTTTGAAAATTTTATTTTATTCCGTACAATTATTTTTTCAAAATATATCTAAATAAAAAAGTTCATAAGTAGGCACCTACTTGTGTTTTTCATTTTGAAAATATTCTACTCAAACAAACTTCTTCTTTTGAATATGTAATCTGTGGATAACCAGAGCGGTATATCTATGGACTAACCTCAATACAACATGGCGGGTTTATTGTTTTTCTTACTAATTTTAAAACGTTTTAGCAACAGTTTTACATAATGGACTTCATTCAAACTAGTCTTTAAATCTTCCCGAAACTAATAAGAACAAACTGTGCTACTTTCAGCGACACCGGTTGAGTAATTTTCAAAAAAATCAAGAACAGACAGACAGACATGTATTTTTATATTTAGAGATACAACATACAATTATGTTGCCCTCCCATGAGTTATCAATTCAACCCATTATGGGACTGTTTATTATTGCTATATCATATTAGGTTGTACATACTTTTCATGGAAATGACATTTTGAATAACTTTGTTACCATCATTCTAGCCTTAACGGGGAGAGGGACATCGGAGAGTTATTATTTATTAATTCAAAATAATTATAGTATTATTGTGCAATACGATAAACATGGTTTTTTTAAAGAGAAAAATATTTATTACATTTCTTTAAATTTGCATGGGCTTAGCATTTATCAAAATTTAATCAGAAATATTACACATTTCTGACCGTTCTACGCATGTTTTACAAAAACATTTAAAAAGTTGAATATCCTTAAAAAATGCTGCGAAAGTTTTTCTGTAACATGTCGTTGAGATAAATTTAAAAAAAAAGAACAGTGTGTAGTTTAAATTTTTCATGAACACTACGTAACTTTAATGTATTTTTTTATAATGTGGATTACAAATCTTTGGTTACGTTTATTTACAAAATCGCAACGAGAAAAGATTAAAAATACCTTTCTCCACTTTAAAAATCATATTCGTATTTTAAATATTTGGTAAAACATTCAATGGGACGGTTAGAAAAAGAAATATTTCGGATTAAATTTTGATAAATACTAAGCCAATGTAAATTTATAAAATATTTAATAAATATTTTTCTATTTAAAAACATTATGTTTTTCGTATTGCGTAATAATACTATCGTTATTTTGAATTAATAAATAATAATAACGTCCCTCTCGCTCTTAACAAAACGCTAATTATTCAAATGATGGAATAGTTAAATCAAGTTTCTATTCTGCTTGAGCATTCCATGCAACTTTGTTCAAAAAATATTACTGACAAAAGTTAATTCCGTTGATGCGATGAAATGAAATTTTTCTGCAAATTTTGCAAAAAAATCCTTTATTTTTTTAAGTTACATAAGATACCCACTGTGAGGTGTCTCGCGTTACACTGGCACGTGTTTCGCAGGTTGCTTATCTCTTCTCTATTTCGGAGACTTGACAGAATACTAATGATTCTGCCCCTGGCGATGTCATCTCCGCGGAAGATATCGCAGTTCCGTTGCAAGGACAAGCGGTGGAACTTCCCGAAGGATTGCATTGCATACTTGACTGAGCGGTTGCGAGAGTGCTCGGCATAATGCTTTGAGATCAATATGAATATTAATAATAATAATGATAATGTGTTTATTTCAGCTGAACAAAGCGGTGAGTGCAATACTCTGTCTGCCATACAAAATAATACATCTAAATAAATCACACGATGTGAAAATAGAATATATAAAAAAAAAGGAAAAAAGGTGAATACATTTAGCACTTATGCTACGGTGGCTTAAGGGAAATTCTCCATTTATGGTGTAGGGGTGCGCTCTGCCACTGGGCGACGGCCCGGACAAGAGTGTTTTCCGATCTACGGTAGCGCTGACTCGTCCCAGTTACTCTGTGGCGCATCAAAGCAGCGAACCCATACACCCATCCCTCTGCGAACATCTGCGAGGCGCTGCATCGCCAAGGGAGGCCGAAGAGCGGCCTGTAAGCATGGTTATATTGCACTCGGAGTGTGTTCATGACGCCTTTTCCATTCGCTACAGTAAAAGTTCGTGCAGTGTGTCTGGAATAGTCGTTTCTTTACCGGAGGACTCCACCTGTTGAATCTCATAGCGAGCATGTTGGCTCGCACGCTCAGTACTCTTCTTTGGCGTTCTGTCATTTATCTAGTCATCAGTGA
>JAHDVE020008548.1:0-82824 GCA_022606495.2 Halesus radiatus | reverse complement strand
TTAATAAAACAGCAGTATAGGTTGATTACAGTGAGGATAGACTTAATATAATAGTAACAACTTATTTTTTAATTTTTTTTAATGATACCCGCAGCTATCAAGTAAATATACAATCAAGGAATATCATATTTGTTCAATAGGCAATGTAAGAAAGAGCAAAATAATTATTTATTAAATTATTCCAAAATTGAATTTTTATCATAGACTTGAAGAAAAAGTCAACAGCGACAAATGGGTATTAATTGAAGATAATATTGACCGTTCTTAGAGATCGAAGTATGATACCGATAAAAATACCGGACGGATTGAGAGGTGTTAATATTATTTTAAATTGCTAAAAACGTAGGTCGCAATTAATTTTTATTTTAGGTTAATGCTTTTACATGAGTTTCCTTGCAATTAGTGGATAGTGAGCGATAAAGATGAAAATCTGATAAAGCAAGAACTGGAAAATAGGGAGGATGTAGAATGACCTTCCGACCCAGTTCTTTAATATCCGCTTTAGTAATTTTAGCAGTGTGATGGCGTTATTCAGTCAAACTCTTTGATTTTTTTATGGGTAATCATTCCTTTTTTGGCCATCAGTATTTACATGTTCACAATTGCTTCCGATTTCGAAATTTAAACATTCTCAGATTATTATCAAAAGCATATTGAGGCATTAAAATGGCATTATATGTAATAAAAAAACATTTTAGAACATAAGATAGCAAAAACGACTGAACAGATTAGCCTTTAGTGTGATCCATACTGTTTTGAAAGACAACTTATGTTGCCAGTTTACGTAAGACCTTTCGACTCCCGGGCATCACACAAGCCAATGAAATTGATAAGTAAGGAAAAAAATCAGCTTCCTTTGGGTTTACGAACACCCCCACAACACAATTCTATCGGATTATCTATTCAGTGGCAAAAACAAAGGATATAAAGGAAGTTAACTCGTTCGCTGCCGATCACTCCCATGGGAGTTGCATCGTTGTCTTCCCAGGTGGCGTTCACTCCCATGGGTGGACCAAACCAAAGTGTACAAAAAATATGACATATATCAATCTTACAATGTACAAAGCCGGAAGCGAATGAGTTAAATATATTATACATATGTTATTATTATTATTTTTTAAATAATTCAGACGTACACAGTAGGGTGGAGCGGTCTAGTGTAGAGATTTTTTTTCTTCATAATATCAAATTCAGCATATGCGGGATTGTTGCTCTGTCATGTACTTTTTTTACATTAAAAAAAAAATTAAAGAAAGTAATATATATAATTATGAACTACATCTGTACGAGTTGGAAAGAGTGCCTGGGTGCATGAGCCCAGATAAATGGTGTTAAAGGTGGATCAACAAAGGTCATTAAAATCTTACTAGATCAACATACTACGGGAAGAGGTGATTATATATACGGATATATATTTGTGCGCCTGGCTGTCCATGGAATCCTGAGTATTTTCCTCTACATTTCGAGGGCGTTTATCCGCTTCCTTTCGCTGACTCTGAGTGTCCATGTTTATACACCCTAAATAAATATAGTGAAATCAGCGCCCGGACGAGTCTCATCTTGGTGGTCTTCGTTATGCCTCTGTCACTCTATATCCTTTGCAACTTACTCATGGCGTCTTTTGTCATGCAAATCCTTCTTTCCACTTCCGTTTCACAACCTCCTTCGCCACTTATAGACGAGCCATGTGTTATAGATGTGTGACTAATTAGAAAATATAATATAATTTAAAAATATATATATATAAAAAGAGAGAAGGTGTGTGGAGATATGATGTGGAGAAGTTTGGAGAAGTTAAGAATTGTAATTGACTATACATTTAAAAAAAAAAAAATTATACTCTTTATAATACAGTATCATTCCTCCAAGGAAGACAGGCTTGTGTCTGAAACGAAAAGGCTTCTACGTACCTACCGTAACAAAGTAGCACACACAAAGTTGTAGTCTTTTATTTTTTTACAAGGATCGAATGGAAAATTTCAAATTCGGAAAAAAGTTTGTTCGAAATTTATTATTTTCCGAATAAATCTTTTTCCCTGTCTACCTCTTTTAAATGCCAATTAAAACTTATTCGTCTCACTTGCGGCTTGAGAAACTTCCCGTAGAGTTTGCATTTACCTGTCAAAAAAAAACAAAGCTAAGATAATATAAGTACCGTGAAGAATTTTCTCGGTTGCTCAATACAATAATTTTGGTCTGCTATTTTAAACAACCGTAAGTTGAACTTGAGTAAGAAATGTACACATCTGTGAGATTATCATCATTAAAACAATTATTATTCGTAAAAGCATTTTTATTGTGGCTTACCATAATTATAATATAAACGTATTCATTTGGATTGAAACACTTTCATTTAATATAATAATGTCAACCGGTTTCGGAAGTACCCTTCCCTCGTCAGGAATATATTAAAACTAAACTATGATATAAAATAATGATAGATATACATGAATATTTAGGTGTTGGAGCGGGAGCCGACCAAAGGAGAGGGGTAATTAGGGATTTTTTCAGAAGAACAAAGCGATTCGCTGAAAAAATATCTAAAAGAGGACTATCAATGACTAGTCTTCGTTCTAGATAGATCTACATCCTACATCCCGTTCTACATCCCGTAATGTAAATATCACAATCGCTGAACACTTAAGATGTTTAAATAGCAATAACTGTTCAGAGTTTGCAAATCATCTCGTTTCAACCGATCATATTATTAATAAAGATAAAGGCAAAATTATATAATTGAAAATACACTTTGTATATACCACTTTACTTAAAATATATAAATATTTCTACACGTTTCGATAGCAATGCTATCATCTTCAGGTATAAATGAATACTAAAAATAATTTCAAGTATAGAAAAATGATAAAAAATTTAAAACAATAATTTAAGAATATACAAAATATGAGCATAAACAAAAGTGAATTAAAGTAGGTAAGTAACAGATCAAAAATGTTAATGACAAAATAATTATAAAACATTGAATAATACATTTAAATTAGAAATATAAATAAAAATTATCATTATTAATATTAATATGAAAATAAATTTAAGAGATAGCTATTTTGAAAAAATATTTGATTATTTATTAAATTTAATTCGCTATTAACAATTTTTCTTATTTCTAAAATTTCAAATTTATCTAATTGTAAACCGAATATATAGCGAATTAAATTTAATAAATAATCAAATATTTTTTCAAAATAGCTATCTCTTAAATTTATTTTCATATTAATATTAATAATAATAATTTTTTTTATTTTATATATTTTTTTAATTTACTTATTTTTATATTTTTTTATATTTCTAATTTAAATGTATTATTCAATGTTTTATAATTATTTTGTCATTAACATTTTTGATCTGTTACTTACCTACTTTAATTCATTTTTGTTTATGCTCATATTTTGTATATTCTTAAATTATTGTTTTAAATTTTTATCATTTTTCTATACTTGAAATTATTTTTTAGTATTCATTTATTCCTGAAGATGTTAGCATTGCTATCGAAACATGTAGAAATATTTATATATTTTAAGTAAAGTGGTATAAACAAAGTGTATTTTCAATTATATAATTAATAATGATGCCACAAAGTTATCAATCATTTGAAGAAATTATAAAGGCAAAAATTCAATAATTTAAAAAACATTGGAAATTAGAAAATTCCTGAGTAATAATTCTAGTACATTGAATAACCAAGTAAATTTATCTTATAAGTCCTCTTTTAAATATTTTTATAACGACGAAATAGTCAAATTAATTTTTTTACGAAATACGAATTAAAATACGTTATTTTACTTCTCAGGTGACAGAAATAGATCATGTGTGTTATCCTATTTCATTTTGATTGAATGTTATTTGATACGGTTTGAATAATATCCAATTGTTAGTTTATTTAAGGCGATGCAATGGGAAGTAATGTAAAATCGTGTGTTTTCGGTTTGAGAATTTGATGGCCTAGAAATATCTTAGATCTTTAATTAAATAATGCAAGTAGAACCGTCCAATTTTTTGGTGTCTTTTTATTCGGATAGAAAAAAATAAACTCATCTCACGAACCCTTTTTCCGATATTGTCGTATTGTTCGTTATGGCAAATTAAGTTTTAAAAAATGTGACCGTAAAACATTTTAATATTTATGCTTGAGCTTTATAAATTTAAATAAAACACGCGTTTTGGTGACATTTTTTTTACGTAAATCAAAACATGCGGATGATGGTAAGCGGGAATATTGACCTTGTTACCACCTGCGTAAGGAGCGCGTGATTTCGTTGGAATTTTAGCAAGTGGATGGCCTTAAGGGGAACGGCTGCGCGGCCTGTTTCATACGAAACTGACTTTTGGATTTGAAGCCAATAATTCTCACCCAAACCGATTTTTTTAAATCAAATGTATAGCAAATATCTAGTGCGGGTTAGAAGTATTTTATTTATTTATGTTTTAAACTATGAAATATGGGCCATTAAAGAAATAAAATTTTCACGATTTTAGGGACAACTTTGGCAATTATTTGGGGATTAATGGTGATAAAAAAAAATTACCCCTTCTACTATGAAAATATAATGAAATATAAAATTAAAAAGTGTTAACTACCGTTGACCCACAAATAATTTCCGAATTTGCCTCTAAAATCATGAAATTTTTTTTCTTTACTGGCTTATATTTGATAATTTAATACATAAACAAAATAAAATACTTTTACTACGTACTAGATAATTACCATACTTTAATTTTTAAAAAAGATCATTCAGTTTGGGTGGGTATATTGGCCTCAAATCCAAAATTAAGTTTTATGATACGCTCAACCAGAGGACATTTACAGTTTTATTATCTTGTTTTTTCAGTTTCACAGTATTTTCACTCAGTTGGAAATAAAACGTGGTTTCGACAAGGCTGCACTCAAAAATGTCCCTAAAAATCGCTTTGCAATTTGTTAACTCAATCAACACCACAAATGATTTATCTATTTTCCTATAAATCCTCTAACTGTAATTATAAATTCTATGAAATTCATTACTAAATGTTTGAAAATAGGTGCAGTTTGAAAGCCAGTGAAAGCAAATTTGACAGTTTTACCTAGTACGTTTTTCAAATAGAATTTAAAAGATTACACATTTTCCTAATTACCCGTATAGACTTTACAGAAAAATCACGTTTGTTTTTTAAGCTGCTAAGCGTTTTAGAATGGCTTAGTGTTTTTTTTTAAGTCAGCATTTTTATTCGAGTGCTCGGTATGACGAAGGGGATTGGAGTATTTACATTATCCATTTAAAAGTTACAAGTAGTGCTGAAATTGACATTAATGTATGCAAGAAACTTAGAACTAATCATTACTGTGTTGCAGCAGTTCTCTATGAAATGAAACCTGTTTCTGAAATAAATCTTCAACTTCATACATTACAACGAATGCGTTCTTCGTGATACGTATTTAAAACTATTATTTTAGTAATATGCATTTTAAAATTCGTATACCTACCACTTCAACAAACTATTCTCCAGAACGGAAGAGTGGTCAACACATTGGCTCAGGATCCGAGTTTGAAGTAAAACAACATGTTTTATTTTTATTTTTAAATTTACCTGTAATTAAATCTAAATATTAGGTAGGACACCTAGTGACGTGCTGTTACCAAATATAGGCTATGTGTAGTTTTTAACGGATTATTCTATTCAAACTGTCACATTTTTTCAAAACTTTGATCAAAGTATTTCAATTATATAATAACGCACACGTAATTTAAATCCTTCGGCTTATTATGTAGTAATAAAGGAACAATTTTATAATTCGTTCATAAAAATTGATTAATTAAAAGAGATTAATAGTTAATAATTTTCTTCAATCAAAGATTTGTAAGTCACTTTTTTCCTCCACAGATGGCAACTCCGCTAAAAACATTTTTTTTAATAATTTAAGTCTTTATCCTATCGGTAGTGTAATAAATTAAGAAACTGTAAATTTATGAAAAGGGGAAGACGTTTAGTGGAGGGATATCTCCCATTTTAAAAATAATATTTTTCACTATGCAAAAATTACTAGCAGTGCTATTTAATGGCTTTTAGTGAAAGTGGTACGTGGAGGCGTGGCTTTACACAATGTACCTCGCAAAAACCTGGATTGATGAAGTCGCGTGTATTACCATCAGTTCGGTTGCAACTAAAGAGAGTATCAAATATAAACAGTTTATCAACATAAAACGATTGCGATATAAAAAAATATTCAAAGAAATGGATTCGAATTTGGTCGTAGTTTTTTTAAATATAAATTTTCCTTTTCTTTTAACGTTTTGTTTTTCTTAGGGTAGGGATAACTTTTATTATTTCCTAGGCTGTACGCCACTGAATACATACCACCGTTCAGCATTCAAGAGTTGCTTAAAATGGCTTCCCCTCTGTTTGGTGACATTCCATATATAAATAAATTTGATTATCAACTAGTTTAAGGCAGTTCAATCTCGCAAGCAAGAAGGTCCATCCTAATCACCTTACACCAATCACGTTTTTGCATGCCGAGCAACATCAGTAATTAACGAGCATTAATTCGGTATGTTTTTGCCCCAAAACAACCTTAGCTAAGTCTTGTCACCTAAATAATATGCAACCACCTTCGCTTCCCCTAATTAACGGACTTAATCTATTTTCCCTGACTACGGCGGCAACTACTGTTGTAGAAGATAAATCTTTCTCCACAGCTCTAATTAGTTCGCAAAACAAATAAACCCTCCCTAGGATAACATACCTACCCTTACTAGGATAACGTACTTATGCTTCAGTGGCGTGCTGCCCATATAAGCTAAAAAGCTGTGCCTATCTTAAGAGGAACGGATGCGTGGCCTGCTTCATACAAAACATAATAATTTTTTTTTTTCAACAAAAAGTATAGTAAATATCTTGTACGGATTGGAAAAATTAAAAAAAAAATACAATAAGTATTACGGTGGACTTTAAAATAAATTAAAAATGACCAATTTACGTTGCAAGACAAATTTGCCGTGCATAATTTAAAATATTGACCCGAAAAAAGTTTTTTTTTTTAAATGTTTTGTTTTTATATTTTTATTTACGTAATCATATTTACATAGCAAATTTTTAAAAATACATAATTTAAGTTTCCTTTAAAATTATGATTTTTTTTTTAAAACAATAAATAAAATACTTCTCATCCGTACTAGATATTTACTAAGCCTTTAATTAAAAAAAAATATATCATTCAGTTTGGATGGGTATTTTGGCCTCAAATCCAAAATAAAGTTATGTATGAAACAGGCCGCTCAGCCGTTCCCCTTAAGATATTTTATCAAAAATTAAATGGTTTCTCAAAACGTATACTCGAAAATGGCAATTGCGTCAGCTCCTGATTTGATTGCAACATACGAAACTAACGCTCTCTAACGCCCCAAGTTGTACAAATTGTTTGGTTTCATACATTTTAATAGATTTTCCGTCAAATACGTATATACGAGTATATAAAAGTGAATCTTTGTCTGTCTGTATGTCTTCAATTTTCTCAATTAGTCAACCGGTTTCACTGAAAATAGTTCAGGTTATTTTTATTAGTGCCAGGAAGATTTAGAGAGTAGTTTAAAAGAATCCAATATGATAAACTGTTGCTATAACGTTATATTTTGGCCTCAAATCCAACATTAAGTTATGTATGAAACAGGCAGCGTAGCCGTTCTTTCTTAAGATTTTTGAAGAAAAGATATTTTTTCTCTAAATTTTAGGAATTTTTAAATGATAATCATTCTACTCTAAGAATGGGGGGGGGGGATTATTTATTAATTCAAAATAGTAATATTATCATTATTTTTAATTAATAAATAATCCCCTCTCACCCTTCATGAAGCACACGAAAATTATTTATAATATATTTAAAAAAAGCCGCATAGTAATCATTTTAATTTGCAAAAGAAAAGGTATTAATTTTACTTTGATTATGGTACTGATAGACGTTGAATTTTCAAACAACAAAAAAAAGAATTTCGAAAGCTACATATGTTAATGGTAATAGCCAACAAATAGCACAACAACGGATAAGGCTCTCGTCATAATGCTTGTACTTCTGGGATTTTTGAGTTTACATGATGAAAAATTATAATCAACACCTACAAAGCTTACCATTGGTCAAAGAACTATGCACGCCACTCCTACCCTTAGTAGGATAACGTAGTTACTTGCCTGTTTGCCTCCTAGGCCAGTTAAGCAAAAAAACTATTATCTCGTTTAGGATCCAGTGTTAAGGCTTAAGCTGAGACTAAGTAACTAAGTACTGTCCAAAATTGACACTTTTGAACAGCCCGGGAAGTTTGCCACCATTGTCCTCTTTATGTTGATAATAACAACAACATGATCATTAAAATGAATGTTTCAGTTTTTAATCAGTTTTCTAACTAATGTTTCGGAACTCCTGTTTGAAAGTCCGTTTGTAAATTGAAACCAATGCGAATGATTTTATATAATACTTCGCTAGATTACTTATTAGTTTAAGGTGTTTTTATCAAGTTTCAAAAAGTGAAAGGAATTTTATTTTTACTTTTTAGTGATTTTGCAAAAAAGTTTTAAATTCCAGTTTATGTTTGAAAAGGCGTCTCGAGATTAATCTTTCAGGAAGGAAGGTAAATATATCAATTTTGTTCGTACTACAAAAAAATTTAAAAAAAACGTTTGTGTTTTTTTTTGGAAGCAGTTCGATTAAACAATCAGAGAGTTATATTATTTGAAGCGTAGAAACAGGATACTTTCAAATAAATTAAAAAAAACACTTGCGCAGAAAACTTCGTAAAAACACAATCAAGCGATATTTTAAAATCTCTTCTGTATTTTTCGTCTTGCTTATCAATATTCTTTATTACAACTGCATCCATTTTTTAAGGTCCATCAAAATTATAATCAATGCCGTAACATGCAATCCTGTTAGTTGAATTTCCAGCATTCCAACTCAAAGTTTAGTACGTATAGCATTTAGTATAGCATTTCACTATATTTAACTTATAATAGACTAACGGACCTTATGATACCAGTTACGTGCATTGCTCTATCACCAAAGGTAGGCTGTGATGTTTGGGTAGGAATTGTGCAATTAATCTTTGAAAGTGCCCATTTTATTATCATCTTTCGCTGGTTGTTATGGCCAACTGAATAATTGAACGTACAAGTTCCTTGCCAAACACATAGAGACATTTGTCGTTTTTTAATTTTTCTGTAATTTATTTTTAAAGTTTATTTTTCTCAGGGTAGGTACAGCTTTTCAGCCTTTATCGATAGAATGCCATTGTATAATGCTCACTGGTAAATAAATTGGATGATTATCGTTTGCAGTGTTTTAATTAATATGATTTGGTTCTATTTGTAATTTATTCATTTATTTATTTTTTATTTATTTATTCATTCATTAACGCCCCAAAGGGCTTTTACATATTTTAACACATTAAAATGATTATGTGTACAGAACTTTCAAAAAAAAAATAACATGATGCATAGTTGGTATATAAGTGTAACATATTTATAATATATATGAAGGTATAATAATGTATAAGTGCATGCCACAGAGAAGTTACAAAGGGAAAGGTTTTTAATTTGTAGATACTACTTTTTTTTTTTTTTTAATAAAAATATAAATAGCCTGATCAAGAGCCTATAATACTCTTATAATATGAGTGCATGACATTGTGAAAAAAAATCATTGTGTTTTTATATTTCGGATGATGTAAAAATGTATGGAATTACATTTTTTTTTTTTTTACAGTAACTCCACACAGGAGACCAAGGAGGAAACAATTTCCCTCAAGGAATATATCATCTTTGGGGATGCTGTGTGGAGGATCTTTTAGAGGATAGGAAGGAGTGAACTTGGGTCTTGAAGAGACCCATGTTATAGGATGGAGGAAACACAGAGGCCGGCAGATCATTCCACAGCCGAGCTGTTGAACACAAGAACGAGTCGTAGAAGCGACCCGTTCTCATGTGACAAATGTCAACCGTGTGCAAATGTTGGGCGCGCGTTTGGCGTGTTTCCCGACTATGCACCGGTGCCGAAGGGATCAATGACGCTAGTTCCTCGGAGCATCTTCCATTAAAATACCGGTAGAACAAGGACAGCATTCCCACCCGACGTCTGTGCTCCAAAGATTGCAACCCATTTGTTAAGATAGGCGAATCTATCAAACGGACCGCCCGTTTCTGCACAGAGTCAAGGTTTTTTTCAGATATTTTGGGACTCCCGACCAGAGGTGGCTGCCAAATTCTACAATGGGGCGCACTTGCGATTTGTACAGGGTCAGCAGTTGTGTACTATTAAAGTATCTGCGGGCTCTGTACAATACACCCAGCTTCTGAGAGGCTAACTTTACTCGGGTTTCGATGGAGCCCCCATACCTGAGCTGGTCACTTAAGGTTACACCAAGCATATCAATGGAGGGCTTGTTGGGAAGATTGCTTCCATTAAAGGAGACTAGATTGGCATTTCGATCCCTTTTAAACGTAATCAGACATGATTGGGTTTTTGAAACATTAAATTCGACGAGGTTATTCTTACCCCAAGAGGAGACCCTCTCAAGGTAACCGTCCATTCTCTGTTTCAAAGCCCTCCGATCCGTTGGAGTTTGTGTGCCCTTTGAGGGCTTGTCAAACAAAAAGCAATCATGGACTGTACTGTCATCCGCGTAACAATGGATTGGTGCACATGTCAAGAGGTCATTGATGTGCAACAAAAACAATGTCGGAGATAGAACCGATCCTTGTGGGACGCCAGCATTTATTGAATGCGAGGAAGAGATGAAACCATCAGCAACCGTCTGAATCGATCTCTCCCTCAAAAAGTCGGCAATCCACGTACACAAGGAAACAGGAAGTCCGTAAGAAGGCAGTTTGTTGACAAGTCCTCGGTGCCAAACCCGGTCAAAGGCCTTAGAAATGTCCAGTGAGACCGTTTGAGTCTCACCATAACGTTCCAGGCACCGTCCCCAAACATGCGTCACATACGCGAGAAGATCACCGCACGAGCAGTTCCGCCGGAATCCATACTGGCGGTCGTTAATGATTTTGTTCTTCTCGAGGTATGTAAGCAGTTTGTCGTTGATCACACGTTCCATCACCTTGGACAGAACTGATGTGATCGCTATGGGGCGGTAGTTGGCCGGGTTGGAGCGGTCACCTTTCTTAGGTATAGGATGAATGACCGCTTTTTTCCAACCAGAGGGCACAGAGCCACATTTCAGGGACATTTTAAAGAGCTTTGTTAAAACTGGAGCGATTTCTGCAGCACACCTCTGCAATACCAGGGCAGGTATTCCGTCAGGCCCACTAGCTTTATTAACATCGAGCCCCCGTAAGACAAGGAGTACATCCCGATGCCGTATCCTCAGCTTTTTCATATAGAAGCCGCAGTGAGGAACCGACGGCGGGATGGCACCCCGGTCATCGAGGGCCGAGTTTTCTGCAAACATTTTCCCTAAAAGGTTGGCCTTTTCGGTAGCAGTGTTTGCTAGTGAACCATCGGGTCTGGTAAGAGGCGGCAGACTGGATTTGCAGAAATTGCGACCTATGGAGCCCGCTAGCGACCAGAACGCCCTGCTGCCATGCGGGCAGGCAGCTAGCTTTTTACTGATCTGTAGGTCGTGCTCAAATTTTGACCTATTGATGATTCTCTTACTGTCCTTTGCCAATTTGTTATATGCTGATCTGTTTTCTGACGTTCGAGATGTGTTGTAGGCTCGGTAAGCCGCGTTTTTTCGTCGAACTGCTTCGGAGCATTGTCGACTGAACCACGGCTTTGAACCTACGCCAGTTTCTTTAATGGTTGATTGAATGAAGCCATCCATCGCAGATGTGATGACTTCACTAATTTCCTGGGCACATCTGGACGGATTCGAAGTCTGAAAACAGACAGCTGACCATGGGAAAGCATTAAAATGCGCCCGCAGACCGAACCAATCTGCTGACCTATAGTGCCACATTTTTCTCTTCAGCCTCTCAATTGGGGTCTGAAGTTAATAGGGATTGATGTCGTCACCAGGCAATGGTCGGACGATCCTAAAGGCGCTGCGACATCAATCCCATAACCACGTGGCTCGGTGGTTAAAAATAGGTCTAACAGATTGGAGCGGTGAGTCTGGACATCAGGAACCCTCGTAGGCTCCTGAACCAGTTGCTCCAACCCATGGCAAAGGGCAAAGAATTCCGCCTGTCGGCCAGCCGAGTTTGTTGAACATGAGAACTTCAACCACGGTTCATTATGAACATTGAAGTCCCCAGAACAACAAACTCGGCCGAAGGGTAGCGGGGTAAGAGGTCATCAATAGTTTCGCTCAAATGTTTAAATAGCTCAGATGAGTCTGATTCGCTGAGGTTTGGTGAGCGGTACAAACACGCATAAAATCTTACCGTACTGGCAAGACTGACGCGCACCCACATTACGTCAAATCTGGAATTTTCCAGACTCAACAGTCACACACAGTTGACGTCAGCTCGGCTATACAAACAAACACCTCCTTTAGGTC
Source organism: Halesus radiatus (assembly GCA_022606495.2). Lineage (NCBI taxonomy): Eukaryota > Metazoa > Arthropoda > Insecta > Trichoptera > Limnephilidae > Halesus > Halesus radiatus. The sequence goes on along the minus strand of JAHDVE020008548.1, from coordinate 70,330 downwards.
TGAACTTGCCTACGAGGGTGAAGCCCGGGCAGTCCAGATAGGAGGCGTCTGGAGGCTCAGCTATCTGCGTTTCGGAGAGGAATAAAAGGTTTGGGCGTTGGGATTGAAGGTGATGATGGACAGAATTTAAATTTGTGTGCAGGCCTCGAATGTTGGTAAAATTTACCAACATTTTTGGCCTGCACCGGGGACGCCTACTACTCGCCGTTGTAATGATGTTATTATTGTTTTGTGATTCCATGTTTTTTAAAATTATTTTTGGGGTTTTATAGGAAAGGGAAAGCAAGGGAAGGATTAGGTATAAAGGGTGGGTAGGAAGCTGGGGGTCAGGGTATCCAGGACTGACGGACGTATGAATCCATCCCACCGACTGCGGTGCAAGGCTATGGTTGGGAGAGTCTGGCTGGGAAGGGCTCCCAATGCGCCCCAAACGCTGCTGCTGGGTCCCCTCCGGTCACGAATCGGCACAACAGCAGCGGCGGGGTTTTTACACTCGCTGGTGGGGCAGCCCACCCTCAGTCGTGAGCCTGAGGGTCGGGCCCCTGTACTATCGAGCGGCCTGGACAACGGTAGCCAGTTGTAAAGGGTCTCCCTCAACCATTCTCTCCCGATCCGACCCACCACGCAGTAGGTGGGCCAACGCATCCGAAGCCAAGACCTGGACAAACCTTACCCCATGAACCCGGGCACCCCTGCTAAGTCACCAAACGTAGCGAACCACTTGGGATGACCTATGGCAGAGGTGTTGGTCATCCAAAAAAATGGTTCCCGGGGCGGCGGTACCCATACCCGCCTCCCAAAATGAGAATAAATAATACATAATCTGGTATATGATACATAGAAAGAAAAAAAGAGTAACAAGTTTTTGGATTGTAGATGAGTATAAAGATAATATATATAAAAAAAATAATTAAACAATAGCTCTTATACGATGCTCTTATAATTGTTGCATGAAAGTTTGCTATTTTTGGAGTACATGCGAAAGCCAGGAATGCTGTATCGGCTTTACTGGTAATTCAATGGGTACAATGAAAGCAGCGAAATTTGCTTACGGCAACGGTACACATTCGAGAGACACTACAAACGCGGGTCTGCAGTCGACATTTGCTGTACAAGCTATATTATGTATGGACGAAAGCTTGGCTCTTGAATGACCTATAAACTTTTGTGTGCTACCCCTCCCACGATATTTTCCCCCTTGTATCTCTAAATACAACCCTTACACATTATCCCCAGATAAGAAATATATTGCACACATCCTGTGAAACATCTTTTAAAACATATTTTGTTAAAAATATGAATATATTGTACGATGTTTTAAAAATTAAAAGAATTTTTTATTTTTTTTATTTGCACTTTTCCTTAGAAGACCTATCGAGTCGAAAATTAAATTAAATCTTCTATTTGAAAATTATTTTTTTGCCCGTACAGCTAACATAATAAGCTATTATGAAATTAATATTGTATATTATTTTAACACGCAGAATGTCTTTTGTCTATTTAAACATCATAATCCACCCGTACTACGTGGTTTGTTTGTTCGTTTGCTCAATATAAATTAAATTAAAAACGTGTATGCTGCTGGAAAAGTTCAATTAAACGCCATCTGTCTGTGACGGATTGAACAATGTAATATTAATTGGAACCGGCACTGCAATATAAATGCAAATATAATATAATGTGCTGCAGCAATGTGAAATGCGTCGTGATGTTTTAATTAAACTGCAACTGGAAACTAATTATGAAGACCTGCGGAGGCAGTCGATTTTTCCCTGTATATATAATTATTTCATGTTGTTTTATTATTTTCAATATTAAATTACATATTTTCAATTTAAAAAAAATGTTTTTTGGATCTATCTATTTTCATTGTTTTAAATCTAGTGGTTCTAGAACCGGAAAACTGATTTTTATTAATTGAATCGCTTTACAATTTGGTTAATATCTAATTCGTTGAAGACACTTTTACTATTTATATAGTGAGAGATGCCCATATAGAATCGAAATGATACTATTATTTGACTTTAGATTTATTTGTTTACTGATTTTGAATAATTTCAGTACATACAATAACTTCCTCTTTTCATTCCCTTCACATCGGATTATATGAATTTTCATATTTGCATCATATGCATTTGCGTATTTGCATAATATGCGTAATGCTTATTAGGGCCCTTTTGGTCGTTGCATATTTGAGCCCTTTCTCGTCATCGATACATATTTAAGACATTTTTTCCTTCAAAATATGAGCTTTTCCCATTAGAAATTATCAATATTTTTATCTTTTCTGAGGAAACGGGTAATTTTAGAACCCGGTTCCTACCCCCCCCCCCATGAAATGACATTTTTGAGTAACTGGTTCTTTTCTTTTAGAATTTGCGGTTCCCCCTCAAAATAAAAAAAAATTCCCGAAGAACTGCGTTCCGAGAGACATTTTCCTGTTTTTATGATTAACTTTTATTTTTTTTTATTAATCACTACTTATTTTTTGTATGTAACATTATTAAGTACAACTATATCATAATATAATTATTTATTTCCCCTATCAATATGTTTCGAAGCATGTTGATATTTATTTATTTAAAGGTGTTTTATACAAAATAACTCTCAATTCTTTTAAAAGAAGTTCTTTAAATTCCCAGTTCACGCTAGGGAACCCTGTTCCGGAGCGGACTGTAGGTTGTTGTGTTGTGTTACACTTATGCTGTCTTCATAATTGAATTCGTTACACCAAAGAAACAAAGGCTGCAGCACCATAACCATGAAACTTGTGTAAAGTTCGCTATGTATTTTGGATCTCTATTGTTCTATCAGTTGTTGTGAATAAAGTCTGTAAAAAAATTGGTATGGATATAAACCTCTCGAAATACTACATTAATTTGTAGGTTCCAGATTCCAAGTTAACAAATATGAATGAATAATAAAAATCCTTACCCTCGTCTTATCCCCCTTTTCCGAGAAAAGGGTTCTTAAAAGTAAAAAAAACCTGCAAAAACAACTCCGAGCTTTCCAAGTACCAAAACTTTTGGAAAGCGATATCACTGGATGCCGCAATGCCTCGATGTCGGTAAAGCCGGCCATACACCACAGATTGGATTGTTTTTTAATGTTTTTGAAATATTTCAAAACTTTGTCCAAATAAAAGACAGTAACATGTACCTATTTTTATTTTGCACAGAACATTTGCATGAGTCGATTCTTAAAAAGCTATCGTATTTTAATGAATGAATCATAATTATTGTCTAAAAATGTGTTCGACCAAAATATAAAAAATAATATACGATCATTTTATGTAGGTATACTAGATTCTAATAATTAATAGATCTGAATTTTTCCGAGATGTAACACCATTTTCCAAAATATGGCCTCTTGTTTTATTTTGTGACAAAAAAGTGGATGTTTCTTAGATCCATAGCTAATAATTGAAAGGCGTTGTAAACTGTGACACTAATAAAAAAATGTGTCACTTATAAAAATATTTATATTTTAATATTTAGCATTTCCAATAATAATTAATGTCGTCATTGATTATTAAACTGTTAATTTTTTAAAAATAAAACGTTCCTCGCCCGTGTCAGGTTTCGAATCGGCAACTCTGGATCTGGAGCCAGGAGCTGACATGGAGGTGGCCGTCGCGTATGTTTCTGGTGTATATCCGAAGTCACTCACAATAAGCTCGGTTTGACGAGGAAATACGTTAACCAAACAATGGCGCCACGGTGAGTGGCCGACATTACCCTCTACAATTAATATTCCAACACTCCAAGATTGGAGCCGAGAGGAACTTTGACGCTATTTGGAAGAAGTAACAATCTTTGATGAAGAGAACTTTGCTCCAAACCTGAGAATTGGGAGTTGGGAGATTTAGCCCCCTCCCCCCTCACCCCTCCCCGCTCTGACGTGTCACTTATCTGTTTAGAAGTTTTGCGACTCTTATCGCAACTCGCAACTCTTGGAGCATAGGATAATATACCTACATAGAATCCATTGAATTACAAGGCACGAGATTGTTTTTTGTGATACAAAATCGATATTTGACGTAGTTAGATTCCTCAAATGTGACACAAATTTCATGAGAATTACAGAACTTTGTAAATATTGTTCCCCTGAAGTGAAAATACTTTTGTCTCTTGAGTTGCGTTATTCCTTTTCCAACCTTCGCGAACATTTAAACTTTTCATTACCGTTCAGCTACTAAAGTAAAAACGTAGATTTAAAGTTTATACTCTGTTTACCAATAATATGAAAACATATTAAAAAAAAAATTGTGAAAGTAACTGGGGAGTGCGAATTCAATTACGTTACGAATAATTAGACCTAAGGCGATTAATTACACGGTCCATTCCTCATCGGTGCTTGCATATATATGTACACGAAGTTTCGAAAATACGTTATTGGATAAAATTGATAGCAATCTAATTTTAAAAGACTTTATTAGCAGTATGCCCGCGTTGGGTATAATATATTCCCGATCGTTTTACATACATAAAGTTTATTTTTTCGATTGAAAATATTTTTTTCCGACATTTGTTTTGCTATGAACGTCACATCAAGTTAGTTAGAACATATTAATTCCGCAACAGCTATTTCGATATCATCAATCTTTCCAACAAGCCCTGCATTGATATGCTCGGTGTAACCTAAAGTGACCAGCAGTACACAACTGCTGGCCCTGTATAAATCGCAAGTGCGCCCCACTATAGAATTTGGCAGCCACCTCTGATCGGGAGTCTTAAAGTATCTCAGAGTCTTAAAACCCTTGACTCTGTAGAAACGGGCGGTCCGTCTCATAGATTCGTCTTTCTTAACAAACAATCTGCAATCTTTAGAGCACAGACGTCAGGTGGGAATGCTGTTATTGTTCTACCGGTATTTTAATGGAAGATACTCTGAGGAACTAGCGTCGTTGATCCCTTCGGCACCGGTGCATTGTCGGGAAACACGCCAACATTTTCGCAGGCTTGACATTTGTCACATGAGAACGGGTCGCTTCTACGCCTCGTTCTCGTGTTCAACAGCTGGGTTGTGCTCCTCTCGGTGTTTCCTCCGTCCTACTACATGGGTCTCTTCAAGACCCGTGTTCACTCCATAGGTATATTTTTACGTGTGATGCCGAGCAAAAGATTGGTTATTCTAGACCTACCCAACGAGTGGCATTTATTAGAATCAAACCCTAGCCTCTAACCCACGGTGGTCGCTTTTCAAGAAAGGTTAACATTATTTTTAACAATGCTGAATGGGAACTAGCAATATTATATTATCTTGTGAAGATGTCATTGGTTATGAATAAAGCAAACGTTTCATTTGCTTGTCAATTTCATGTCATTTGTCATTTCTGCCGAACGGGTTCACCAGTCAATTCTATATCGAAGACAAATTGGATTAACTTCTGACGTAAGCCATTGTAATAATTTTAATACAATCGCTCAAGGCGGATCTTTTAGAATTAAGCCTTCCCCTAAACTTATTTTGTGAGATGTTTGACAGTAGGCAGGTTTCAGCATTTATTCAACGAATATTAAATTCAAATAATGTCATTTTCTAGTCAACATTATGGTTTAGCTTTCCACTCAAATATTCCTTAAAATTATTCTTAAAATGGAGGCAAATGTTTATTTTATTTTATTAGGGGGGATTTTTAAACAGGCCCGACATATACACACATTCGTACATGAATGTTTTTTTTTAAAGAAATTATATTTAAAATCAATAATTAGGTAGCCAAGTAAAAGTTAAATATTTAATCATTGTATTAATAATAAATAAACAATATTTACATAACCTAAATGAAACACGAAAACGGTAAAAAACGACAGAAAATAAAAAGATTTCAGTCGCATCTGGGACTCGAACCCAGGACCTCTACCTATTTATTTTAAATCTCAATAAAAATATTTAATAATTAAAAATTGAAAAGTTAAATAATTATAAACGAGTAAGACATAAATTGTATTGTATTGAGTAGTGCTAAATACCAGTGTGGCATACAATTCATAAAGGCTGAAAAGCTGTGCCTAAGACATTAGTAAAATGTCTAAAGAAAATGGTCGGATTGTTGATCAAAATATATTTTATTCCAAACATTTGTGATTTTTTTTATGCCACTACCGTTCTACACTAATAAATTGATTCAATATGACAAATTTACACCTTTAGCGAGATAATAAGATGTCCATTTTTAAATTCATTAAAATACTAACAGTCTGCCTTTGATCATAGCATGCCACTGGTAAATACACACTTTTATCTTAGCACGCCATTGGAAAATACACACTTTGATCATAGCACGTCACTGGAAAATATACACTTTTTCATAGCATGACACTGGTAAATACACACTTTGATCAATTAATTAGAATTATGAAACAAGCCATATTATGGCGTCTTATTGATGTTTTAACAGTCAATTGATATTTCAATTAGATAACGACGGAAAGACGCTGCAAGCTGTAAATGGTTGCGTTGCGTAGACAATTAAAGAAGAGTTGATCAAATTTCGTACCATTGGAGAGCTTTAAGTAGAACATGTAGATTGTTATATATGTACATGTTTACATTTGGCATATTATATTAGACCTATAATTTATTCAATCATTAATTGCTGTTGAAATGTCTTACACTCTGAAAACAGGTGTAAACTATAGCGGTGGATCATGTTAATGAATAACAGTAGACGTGTGAATGTGGATGTAGTGCGGAGTGTGTGTAAGAGTAGACATGTGAACAATTCCGTACACTACGCATACAAATATTTAATTGTAACACTTATAATAGTTATAATTAATAACGTTACAAATTCACAGAGTCTTCATTAAGACAATGTTATATAAAACGGGAACAAGCAAAACTCTAAATACCCACAATAAAATATTTAAATAATTCAATCTTAAAAGTCTAACTAACAGGCTTGTTGTGCTAATGAAAAGTTTAAAGAAATATAATTGCATCAAAACTAATTTCTAAAACAAATCTTAACGTCAGAACCAGACGACAATAAACAAATCAAACCTTTAGATCAGAAACATTCAACAGCAATATAACATTTGTCACACTCTCTCCCGCCTGGGCCTTCTGTACAACGAAAATAGTACGAACAATTAAATTGCTATGTTCTACAGCTCACCTATAAAATCCAAATAAATCGTAAATGGAATGTTAATTTTTTTAAATGTTGATACAATATAGACTACATGCTCTAGAAATGAGATCTCTGAGACAAATGTGTGGTAAAACCATGTATGATCGTGTGAAAAATATTGAGATTCGTATAGAATGCAAGGCTGATGTAAGCGTAATGAGGAAGATCAAAAAAGGGACGCTTAGATGGTTCGGTCATATAGAGCGAATGAACGAAGAGAGGAGTGTAAGAAGAATGTATGACGCGAATGTGAATGGAAGAAGAAGCCGGGAAATCCGAGGAAGACATGGCACGATCAAGTGAATCAAATACTTGAGTCGAGCCATGTCAGACGTCGGAATAACAGAAGAGAATGTATGAGACGTTGTATGAGAGTGAATGAAGCAAGAATTGTATGCCAAGATCGAGTTGTTTGGCGGTCCGTCCTCTCTGCCTACCCTGCGGGGAAACGGCGTGATGGTTAGTTAGTTAGTTAGTTACAATATTATCACAAAAACACAATAAATAAATAAAAATATAATTCGTCATTATCCTTGATTCGCACTTGTTACTATTATTTGTCTTTTCTTCTCTACTTTATAGTGTAATAAATTTTTTTTTGTATCCAATACTCAACACACGGTGAGAATATTTTATAAATGAATTAAGAGGAACGGTTGGGGCGGCCTGTTTCATATAAAACTTTGATTTGAGGCTACAACACTCACCTAAACCTAATGATCTTTTTTTTCATCAAAAAGTATAGTAAATATCTAGTACCGATTAGAAGTAATTTATTTATTTTTGTTTTACATTATGCAATATAGGACATTAAAGAAATTGATTTTTCGCGATTTTAGAGACACCTTTTACAATTATTTGTAGGCTAACGGTGATCTAAAAAAACAGTTTTACCCCGACCTCTTTAAAAATATAATGAAATTGAAATAAAATAAGCGTTATGGTGGACTTTAAATTAAATTAAAAACGACCAATTTACGTTGGAACACAAATTTGCCGTACATAATTAAAAATATTAACCCGAAAAAAAAAATTGTTTTTATGTTTTTATTTACATAGCAAATATGATAATTAAAAAAAGTGGTCACTAAAATTATGAAAATAATATTTTTGTCTTGACCTATACTTTATAATTTAAAACAAAAATAAATAAAACATACGTACTAAATATTTAATATAACAAAATATATATATATATCATTCAATTTGGATTGGTATTTTGGCTTCAAATCCAAAATCAAGTTATGTATGAAACAGGCAGCACAGCCGTTCCTCTTAATGATTTTAATTTATTTTGCTCCTATCAATATGTATAATTTGTTAAATGTTCCTATCACTTTGTTAAATGTTCCTATTAAATTTAAAAAAAAAATACAATTTTGTGATATTTTATCGCAAGTACTATAAATATTTTTTTTTTCCCGCGGAGTGAAATTGAGTAATGATGAGTTAGTGAGGAATAGATGTTGATAGTTATTATATTACGATGCTGTCTTCTCACGGAGATTGGTTATTAATAATTTAATTTAATTAAGATCGGAAAAAAATGCAAAGAAATTGTCTTAAAATTTGGTGCCTAAAATTATTCAGAAAATTCTAGTTCAATTTTAGTAATTTGGAGTTACGCTTTGGGAATTAAGTTTTATTAAGTTCTATATTTTCATTTAAGACTTTTGAAATTGTGCAAGTTCAATGTTAAAACTAAATGCCCCTTAGAGTCTACCGTCTAGAGCGGTGATTCCCAACGTGGGCAATATCGCCCACCACTGGGCTAAAAAACAACTTGAAGGGGGCGAATTTATATTATTTTGGGCGATGGGCATACTTCGTGCACTTATTTTATTACCTTAATTTAATTTATTTTATTTTACTTGGAAAACCAACAGTTTACAATAATTATTAAGTATGGTAAATGTATATAAAACTGAACTCATAATAGGTTAACACTCACGTGAAATAAACACTGCAGATAATCCATAGCTCTTTTGTTGAGATCTACGTTTGATGCAATTTAAAGGTTTCCGTTTCATAAAATTCCGTAAGATGTCATGACATTTTTTTTTATTTGGAATGTGACTTTCCAAAGAAGAGCAAGAATGAAGAATCGATTTCTAGTTTGTCCTTAGGCCTAGCAAATTTTTAACGCTTTCTTCTTACACGCTGTGATTGATGGGATTGATGTTTTAGATGGGTTCCATTTTAGAGGAGTATGCGGCGAAATGGAAAAATATGTTCGAAATGTGGCCAATGGGTCCAAAAAGGTTGGGAACCTATGGTCTAGAGCAATTATTGCCAAGGTGGGTGATATCTAGAGGGCGGTGATGGCCTCAAGGGCAAGAAGGAGCATTGGAGGGCAGAAAGGGACGGTGGGGTGGGGGCAATACTTTTGTCGACTGAAACATTTTCTCTTGATATTGCACAATGCACAGTCATGCATTCTCGGAAGAACCATAAGTACTTATTTCAGAAATAATTTCCAACGACATTCGTTCGATCTGTTAAAACATTTAAATAATATTATCAGTCAAAAATGGAGGAGGATTGAAAAATAAAAATGAAAGAAAACAAACTTATCTTATAAAATAGGACGATGAGCCAAATGAGTTGGAGAATTGATAATTGTTTGGAATTTCGTGAAATAAATCCCAAAACATTTTTGCGTAATTTGTTTTCGTTCTTCATTAAAAAATAATAAATTCTTTCTCACAAAACTATCAGAAGTAATTGAAAAAAAAAATCATTTTCAAGAAGATATGAGATCGATAAAAATGACAAATTCAAAAAGGTTTCGATATCACAGTGGTAAAATTCGTTAATTCCGGATACATTCTTCTTCCGTTTCATATTTTTTGAATGTTGTTACTGATGATGTTTCTGTAATTAATATCACGATGAAGCGTAAAGGTTTAATAAATTTTTTATAGATAAATAATTTCCTACCCCTAAAAAAGAACCATCATAAGGGAGATTATTCCTTGTTATGTTCATTACTTCTATGCACCATGTATACTTAATTAAAAAAAAATGTCTCCAAAACCACGTAGGGTTAATAATACATACAGTTTTTTAGAAAGATAAAAAATAATAATATGTAGTTTATTTTCATCATTCATTATGTACCCCCATTAGAAATAACGAATCCTTTCGCATGAAACTAAAATATGATAACCTAAGCAGTAACAGTAAAGTGTAATACAGTGTAGGTGTTTAAGTGCTAAGTGTATAATAGTGTAGCGGAATCCAGACAATGGTCGCCAGCCGCCTGCCGCAACCAGCAGCGCCTACCGTATTGTCTCAGGGCGGGGAAACTTGCCGCTGGATATTCATTTACTTTAACGCGCCGTAGGGATGCCGCACAGAGGGCAAACTTTTGAAATTAGAAAATTCCGTTGATTTAATAAAGGAAAATGCGACAGTTATTCCACATATCAAGCCAAACAAATTGCATCTTTTTAGATGAGGGAAATTGAAATTCATCTAATTGAAAGTAACTACCTTTAAAAAGAACTCGGGACTTTATTTATTATTTTTTAAAAGGAAAGCTAATGTCATGAAGGTATTTAATTTATTTTACAATTTTTTCACTATTGCGCTCTCTTGAAAGTTTGAGATTTGCCATTTTGGCGCTGGGTTATAAATAGTTGGAGGTTATTATGTGTTATATATCACTATCCCTATCCCTGTCCTTATTTTTATCTCAACCGCCACCCAGTACATTTCCTCTTATTTTTAATGTCAAGTGTGCAAAATTTCATCAGGAAATACCAACATTATGCTTTAAGGGGTGGAAAAGGGGAATGCGGTTGGTTTTTCGAATAGTGAATGTATGAGACAGAGACCTTATTCTTGTTTTGAAGGTCAAGTATGCAAAATTTCATCTAGCTCGGAATAAAACTGTAGATTTGTATACAAAACAAACAACCGAGCGAGTACCGCCCATCCGGACATTCTTGTTTATATAAAAGAATAATATAATAAATAACCTGAATAAATGAGAAGCATACCTTTAGTGAAGGTATCCATAATATATTTAAAAAAAAAAACTTCTTCGCAAGGGAAATGTTTGTTTTTTACGACTGAATTTATTTTTACGGTAACTCCACATAGGAAGAACTGAGGAAAATAATATCCCTCTAAGATACTATGTGGAGGGTCTTTTAGAGGATAGGAAGGAGTAAACCTGGGTCTTGAAGAAACCCACGTTGTAAGGAGGGAGGAAACACAGAGGCCGCCAGATCATTTCACAGCCGTTTAATGAGGAGTAAGTAGTTCAGAGTGCAAAAGACAGAGGGGAATGGCGATGATAAAACAACACTTTAGCTCTCTGTTAATAAATAGGTTAAAATATTTTATTTCTTGGTTTTGTTTTTTATTTATGTGCTCCTAATTTTGTTCCCTGGTTCACTGTGCGTCGTGTCAAAACAGTTGGCGGTTGTCAAACCGGAGAGCGTTAAATAGGGGATTTAGGGAAATCTGTCAATCATTCTCAACTGTTTTTGGACATGTTTAATAACCCATCTCAATGGTGTCAATATTGTTGTATTTGAGTTCATATTGATCACTTCCAGGAAAGAATACGAAAATTCGCCATCGGCTATAATGTAAATTAAAAACAAACAAGAAAATACCTAAAAAATTCTTACAATTCGTTATCAGAAACGAGTAAACACTTTTGCTACTTACCTTTTTAAACCCAAAAAGTGGGTGGCCATTGCATCAGGAGTCACGACCACCCAATCTTTTTTAACATGAACTGTTTTAATTCATACATACACAGATAAATATGTTATTATCTTTTATATGATGGGTGCGTTCTATTCGTATCCAAAGTCTATAAATTTCCTCATAAAGCGAAAAAATGAGAAATACTAAGCAAGATTTTATAGAAAAGGTTATTAGGTTCTAACACCATGACTCAGAGTTACCAGAAATCATAAGAAAATCAATTGCAAGCATTCCACGGCGTATTGAAGCCGTGATTGTCCATAAAGGCGGTTCCATCAAATATTAATAATAATTTTATATTTATTTTTTCAGTACCTAATAAAATATTTTTTGATGTTTTTTTTATTAAGCAATAAATTGGGAATTAAAATTTTAAATTTCACTGCAGTATCAAAAACACTCAATTTCGTTAATTGCAAAAAAAAATACCCCTGGTCCTAATTCGATGGCCATCAACTGTACATATTATGAACAAGGCAAATCGAATGTGGTTGTGTGTACTGCAGGTATTCCGTATTGGACATTCTTCTTCTTTATAAGCCTTCTGGTCTCCAGCTTTGGACATGACCTCACTCAATCATCTCCAGTTTTTTATGTTTCCTGGTGGCCTTCACCAAACCGAAACTGGCAATACCATTCAAGTTGTCATAAGGCGACTTCTGTTTCTGTTCTCCAACCATTTGAAGTATTGGAAGTTCAACATTCAACTGCTAGTCGAACTACGTACCCAACTATGGACTATTCCCGCTTGAGTGTGGAATTTGTGACGGTTTTGTTGGCTACCATTTTCTTACTTCCTATTCACGAATGCATGTTAGGAGTTACCTAACATGGCTTTCTCCATTTATCTTTGAGTGACAATTTTTATCACAGCATCCTTGGTGAGAGTTCATTTTTTCGTTTCAAATATTTTTGATACTAATACATATTATTATGTCAGTGGCGTGCAGTCCATAAAGGCTAAAAAGCTGTGCCTACCCTAATCTAGGATATGAAACGATAATAAATAAATAATGCGATAAATTTATTACTAATATGAATTTTGTATTTGCATAATGAAATGTTACTTTTGAAAACAGGTACATAATGTTACCCCTTCATTGAATATTTTATCCGTTATTTTATTTTTTGTTTTTAGTTTCCAACACCACCGCTAGGTTAAAATCTAACACGACAACTAATTGTCCACTAATTTATTCAGTTAGCCACAACAATTATCGTAAGATGATAATAAAATAGCCAAACTCAATTCAATGCACATATTATACACGAAAAACTACACACAGTCTACCTTTGGTTAAAGAACAATGCACGCCACTGTATTATGTAGTATGAATACATTTGAAAACACATATTTGAAGATAGTGATGGAGTTTCTTGTTTTCCATAAAAATGCATTTTATAAATTAGTATGATTTCCAAGATTTACCAATAATTTCACCATAAAAAAACGTCCAGTTGTATGTAAACAACTCCATCAATTATTATGACGGAATAAAATGTATTATCGGCATTGGAAAAACCATGGATCCAATCCAAGTTTCGAATCATCATCATGAATTCTGCATTTGTATTGTTAGCATCGAACAAGTTTCCTTAAAATGATCAAAATTGATGAGCCTTGTTACCTTTGCGCCATTCTAAAAAACTCAATGCTTCGGATATATTTTTAAAATTCATCAGTTGGGTGAATGATTTTATTACGCCTTAATAAATTTAAAAAAATATTTCACTTTCTATATATATATTATTATAAAATTTAATAAGTTTTTCCAAAAAATTGAATATTATTTCTAGATTAGAAAAAGTCAATAAATGTCCTACATAAATAAAAATCTGATCGGTATATCCGAGACACTATTTATATGGCAAATAAATTGGATAGAACCTTGCTATCATATAAAAATATGGGAAATAATTGAAGACGATATATCGTAGTAATTCCTAATTGAGGTATGATACGGATAAAAATCACGAAAAGTAATTCATCTCATTAGCTCAATGGTTAGAGTGCTAGTCCCGGTAAGAAAGAGGTCCTGGGTTTGATTCGCAGATGCCATTGATACTTTTTTTATTTTCTGTTTTATATTTAATTTGAGATTTGTTAATATTATCTCTTATTATGAAATAAATTTTATACTTTACTGCGCAGAGTTACGATTATATGAAAGAAGGGGATGAATGGGTTAAGCAGGATTCCAAGAACAAATCTGATTTTGTAAAAAAACATTTTTTTCTATTTCTGTTTAATAGTACCTAAAGTCATCTTAAAATATGTCTGCCGAAAATAATATGGTCCGCTAAGAAATTTAAAAAAAAAAACATAATTTCACTTACCTGCAGAATTTTCTTCAAAAAATATTGGTTCCCCCACTTGTAAACGCTCTTAAATTGAGCAAACATTTACGTTGCAGAAAGCAATTTAAATTAAAGAGCAAAAAGTAAGATTATTTTTTCACTTTCGTCACGTGTCGTTTGCCCAAATATAAATACATGCCACTTATCACGAAATTCGCACGTTTCGAGGTGCCGATTTGTCAGATGTTATTACCAGCGCGTTCGGGCGCCGGGAATCGATCCTTGTAATGCGATTTTCTATCATTTGAACCCAATCCAATAAGCGAATTGTCCCCCTCCCCGGCGGTATGTATCTTGCGGGAAATGAGCGAATGATTTTCCCCAGAAACGGGGAAAAAAGAGAAAAACCGAATTGCGCTGTCGACAAAACGGTATTTGAGTAATTTCGTGATAAATTGCTCATATAATAACAACCGTGTGGGTGTTCTCTAAACGGGATATGGAATAGTTTTTGGTTTTATTCGATTTATTATAATAATATTTGGATTCACAATATCATGTTCCGGCGATTTTGGGTTAGAGAAATCTTTGAATTGACCAAGGGCATATACTATTAAGGGACAGTTCATTCGAAAGATGTACTGAAGTACCTAAATGCAAGAAAACAATTATTTGATGTCCCCCGGGGTCGAATGGTAAACTCCTTGACTCCCAATCCAGAGGTCACGAGTAATCAATTTGATTAACTTTTAGAGCGCCAAATTTGTATCCATTGAACGCCTGCGAATCCAACCGGCAATATCGAAAAAAATATTTCTCTAACTATAATGAGCTATTCTGGGGAAAGTACTTATGATAAATATGTACAATTTTTATAAATATATCAAGAACAAAAAATTACCTGGTAGGTCTGTACAATTTACAAAAATATTAAAATTGATTCTGACGGGTAGCGCGCTAATTTACCTTTGGTACACTACGGAAGTATTAGATCGCGAGAGCTTGGCGATCCAAAAGTGGTTCATTGATGATATATGTGCCAGTGAAAGACTACCATCAAAAATTGAAATGGATTTAGCCATTTTTAGTGATGAGATCCAAATGTTCAGGTTTTTCCTAACCTTCATCTCCCGATCTCTCCACTTACATTTACCTTCTCAAACTCGCAACTTCCCCCGATTTAGGGATGCCATTACCCACTCGCTCCGGACAGTTATGAACGGGTGCGGTATTCACGAAAAGAGATTTAGTTATTCAGAATTTAACAATTTATTTATTTTCCAGTGTAAGGAATTGTGTCAGAAAATCAAATATTTATTTTTTACTTAAATGAGCGGTAGACAAAAGTAAAGTGCCGCTCAAAACATTTTCACGTTCCCGCAATTCCAATAAATAAAACGTAAGTATATTTTTAATAAGAATATTTCAGGATTTTATTATCACGGTAAATTTCAGATTTAGGAATGAAACTTGTACGATAACATTGAGAGAAAAGTGATGAAAAACAAGTTTAGTTTAGTCGACCGAGTTAAGCCTCGTGGAATTAACTTAGCCAAATTGTATTTTTTTAATTAATTTTAACCAGCTGTAAGCTTTATGGAACAATGAACTCGTTCGGCAACTCCTGTTCATTTAAATTATTTTTCTTTTCTATTCGGTTTACAGGTTAATAAATCAAGGATAATACAAAAATATTATTTTCGTCAGAAGCAATCACTCTGTGGTTTAAGATCATATTAAATAAAACAAACGATTTGTAATAAAACACGAATATACTTTATTTTTCGCCAACCGGTTTCGATTAGCTCAAGCTTCATCGGGGGAAAAAGAATAATACAGAGTTATCGGTTATATATAGTTACAGAATACAATAGAGCTAATATTAGTCTGTTTTCCATTAGTAACTGCTCTTTCCTGTATAAATATTGTAGGATTATCTCTCTTTAATGGCTTCATTACGTTCCTATTATATTGTTGGTTGACTGAGGTAACATACCAACGGCATTCATAACGACATATGAGGTGGAAGTTAATAATTGATAAGTCGGGGAAGATTAATTTCGTATTTAATATTTATTATTATTAATATATGTTAATGTTGTCTCCCTCTTGCACATAATGCTTTGCGATTGTTGTCTTCCTCTAATATTTTGTTCTCTTTTCTCTCTCTTTTGTATTCTCTCTATTTCACTCTATTGTATTCTGTACCTGTATATAACCTGGTTGGCGATAAATAAAATATATTCGTGGTTTATAACAAATTATATTTTTATTTAAAACAAATAATATTACGCAGTGTTAATATTGTAAAATGTAAGGCAGAGAACAGTGTATCGTGAACACCTCACTGAAGTGTTAAGTTCAATATTTTGGTATATGTATCACTGGGTATTAGTTGTTTCATCAGTTAAAAATGTATTAATATAACTTTTTTATGTAATGAAAATTGTGGTGGGTTATGTTAGGCTTGATCTTATTAAAGCCCGGCATTTCGGTTGCTCTTCATACTCACTAAGAGAGATAAGATAGAGTTAAATTTGACATTTAGGTAAATGATTGCATGCTTTAGTCTCACCGAAACTTACGTAAATTACTTTTATACTTAAAAATTCATCGTTCGATGAGGAATATCGACGATATTAATTGATAAAGGATTCAAGCTGAAATCTTTTTGTAAGTTTAAGGGATTTTTAAAGTTCCAATGGGAGAACATAGTTTGTTTTCAAAATTAGATAGTAATAATTTCATGAATAACTAGCTGATGTGTACCCGGCCATGCTAGGGATTTTTCACTTATCATTAGGTGTGCCATAATTGTTTTGACAGCGAAAGTAACCTATCTTCAAATAAAGAAAGGTTCATTTGAATATTTTATTTCATTCCAAACGTTAATTTTTTCAAAATAATATGCTCTTAAATAGGTACCTACTCGTGTTTTCCACTTTGAAAATATTCTACCCAAAAAAATCTTCTTCTTTTGGATATGCAATCTGTGGCTAACCAGAGTTTTATATCTACGGGCTAACCTAAATAAAACATGGCGGGTTCAATGTTTTTCATACTAATTATAAAACGTTATAGCAACACTTTTACATATTGGATTTCATTCAAACTTTCTAAACCTTCCCGGCACTAATAAAAACAAACTTTGCTATTTTCAGCGAAACCGGTCCAGTGATTTTCGAGAACATCGAGGACAAACAAAAAACTACTTACTGAGTACAATTGCTCTATGGTACCATGCTGATTGGTTCAAAAATCAACTCGTAAAATAAATCAACGTAAAAATAAACCGCGATCTTTGACAGTTTGAATGAACGCGATGACAGTTGGATTTTGCAAAGAAACACGTTTCTGTTTTAAAATCATCGACAAAACGTGTGGTTACGACCTATATACGGATTATGTACTAAGCTCGTCATAAAATTCATAACATTCCTATAGTATACTGAAAAACCGGCCCCGAGTTTGGAAAAATAATGTACCTCTTGTTGTGATCCAGACTGAAATGTTTTATTTGATTTTGTGTGTTGGTGTATTCTATGAGATTTAATTAAGTGAGCGCTCACGCAAACGCTTCTGTACAAATCGGCTGGAATGACTGAGAGACAAACAAAACGCATTATCAAATCATCATTCACCAGTAGACAGCAGACAGTAGACAGTAGACAGTAGCACGCTTCCGAGCTCTCGCTAGTACGAGTGTTTGAAGTTCTGATGTTGTTTAATCCTTCATAATGTGTAGGCATTTGTTTACGGAGGATTTAAGCAAATAAACAGTACCCGAATAAAGCCGCAACTATAACTAATGTCATAGTCACCCGAACAAATAATTAGTTAAATCATCATATTAACTATGTACCTATTTTTGTACTACATACATATTTTTAAGTAACAGACTACAAAATATTATTGCTTTTATTCTGCCCTGATTGATTTCCAATGTTCCGGCATTTCTTCAACTTTACACTCGATCAAACTATGTAATTTGAAAGAGAAGAAGTTCTCTTTTCTTATGTTAATACCGCACAACAGTCCTATCTGCTCTCAGCCGTCTGGATCCAGTGAGACTATGGCATCCCCAATTGGGGAATGTTGTGAGGCTGATGGTAGTGGGGAGGGAAAGGAGAAAGGAAAGAGGCAGGTGGGTAAATACCTGGCTATTTATATCTCCTCACCAAACACGGCTAAAAGCCATTTCAAGCAACGTTTCAATTCTGAATGGTGATCTTTCACCAGGGCGATACTGAGAGTATTTTCCACTCTGGAACGTGCGAAAATATACTTTATATTATTTTTAATTAATCAATTTTGAAACAACACAACTTAATTAAATAAAATTTACTTGTGCACGCCTGGATTTGAACCCGCGACCTTCGGATTCGTAGTCGAGTGGTTCACTTCTCGACCATGGAGGCCGTAACTAATCTAACCACTATTTACTATTTTTACTAATAATGATTCCACACAGAAGGCCCTAAGGGAGATATTTTCCCTCAGAACCTATGCTATCTTTGGGGACGCTGTGTGGAGGGTCTTTTTTGAGGAAAGTAGAAGTGAATCTGGGTCTTGAAGAGACTAATATTGGAGGATGGAGGAAACACATGGGTCGGCAAATCATACGCAGTCGAGCCCTTGAACATATGAACGATTCGTAGAAGTGACCCGTTCTTATGTAAAAAATGTCACAAATGCGCAAAAAATTGAGCACGCGTTTGGTGTGTTTCCCAGCTGTGCACGTGCACCAGTGCCAAAGGGATTCAGTGTCGCAAGTTCCTCGGAGAATCTTCGATTAAAAGAGGACAGAAGAATACTAGAATAAGGACAGAATTTCCACCTAACACATGTGCTTTAAAGAGTCAAGGGTTTAGCGTCTTTTAAAATTTTCTGCCTGGTAGCACGTGCCATCTGGTAGCACGTGCCATCTGGTAGCACGTGCCATCTGGTAGCACGTGCCATCTGGTAGCACGTGCCATCTGGTAGCACGTGCCATCTGGTAGCACGTGCCATATGGTAGCACGTGCCATTTGCCGCAATACAATAGTTGTCCAGACAATTAATAATATAACATACATCTCGTAGGTACCGTGATTGAAATGTGTATCGTATTTTGTATTATAAAAGACTCAATGAAATAATTACATTGATCTAAAAGTGCTTTGCCAGGGTATTATGGATACATGGACTCCGCTGGCCAAGCAGTAAGCACCTCTCCAAACTAATATCCACTGTAGTTTTAAGTCGGTATAAACGCGCTAGCTGGAAATTATATGCCAATTTACCCATCGAACATAATATGCGATAATCAAGCGCCAAACGAACTTATGGAAACCTGCAAATTTCTAAAGAATTAAATAAAATATTCAATAAGAATTCATGAAGAATAAATGTATTTTTAAATAAAATTAACACGAAATACTTTGTGTAAACCACTGTTTAATAAGTAAATATCAACATCTTTCGAAAGCTAAGCTTCCCTCGTCAGGATACACAGTATACTAAAAAAACAATGACTAGTATCTTCGAGGGAAGCTTCGCTTCCGAAACATGTTGATATTTATATTTTAAACAGTGGTGTACACAAAGAATTTCGTATTAATTTTATTAATAATGAGTCCACAAACTAATTATACATTTATTGAAGAATGTGAATTTTTGCTGTGGTGGATCTCGATTGGGAATTATTTTGAGAGAACGAAGTGGTCGGGAAGGGGAAGGAGAAGTAGACGAGCAGGGAAACTAGTACTATTATTCAACAATTTTAAGAGCCCTATTTAGCAATAAACATCATTTGATGCTTAACTATTTTTTTGAAAACGATAAATTTTTCGGTTTCAAAAAAATAAACAACTAAAATCATAATCTGTTAATTATGATTTTAGTTTTACACTATTTAATGTTTAATTTTGAGTGGATTTCACCGCAACAAACCCTTCCAAACAATTGAGTATATTATTAGGAAGAAAAAAAAAACCTATGGACCGTGAAAAAATATGCCATGCCAATGAAAACGAAAACCCAAGCAAGGATTTTAGTTTATCACCAACCAAATTGAAATACATTACATTATTCACAGATTATATATACATCAAGAATTATAGTGGAGTGATTATTGATTGAAGCCCGATTGAACCAAACACAATCGTTCGCTTAATCTGATAAGTCATCTCTCGACCACATACTGGCGCTGGTCCATTGTTGACTCTGCCAAACGTTATACGTTATTCCCTCACGCGACAATGGAACCCGCTTTCCACTTCCCGTTCCCCGTCTCCGCCCCTCGCCGGGCAATTCAACCATTAATCTTAATTGACAACGGGGCGGCTGTTAATTGAATTTATCAACTTATAACTGCCCCACATACAGTCGTGTTATTCTGGCGAGGAAATTTAACGGGATGGGAGTTAAAGATGACCGGATATTTTATTGAATGAGAATTTTTTTAGCATTTTCTGTGAGAAAATTTAGTTTTAGCTAAAATACTGATATGCAATAAGAACTTCACTTTGTAGTATGATTATTAATAAATAGGTAATAATAATAATTCTAAATATGGCAAACGTATTTTGGAAACAAATCATTCTTTTGACATAAATAAAGGTTTAAAAATTTTACGTTCAAATACAACCGGTTTACAATTAGACAAATTGGAAATTTTAGTAATTACAAAAAGTGTTGAAAGTTAATTAAATATCTTTTCAATTTATTTTCATAATAATATTAATAATATAAATAATTTCTTATTTAATTTATAATATAAATTTGTTTTTCAATGTTTTATAATAATTTTTATTAACATTTTTGATTAATTATTACCAACTTTAATACATTTTTTTATGTATATAATTTGTCTATTCTTAGATTATTGTGTTCTATATTTATCACTTGTCTACTCATATACTTGACATTATTATTATTTAGTATTATATATATTCCTGATGAGGAAAGCATCGCTTTCGAAACATGTTGATATGTAAATATTAGATGAGATAACATTACAAAGTAATTTTTAATTCATTTATTAATTTGAAATCTTTTCCCTATTTTTATTTTTTGACCTGACCGGATTCAGTCAATGACGCCATCCTCAGACTGATACTTTTTTTTATTAAACTACAGTATATATATATAATTTTGGGGTATCGGGGGTGGTAAAGTGGGATTTTATATATTTTTTATTAATCAGTATTGCTATATACGAATTTTTCATAGTGCAGGGTTTTAAGGTATTTTGTTTACATTCATATTATAACTTAACACACCTATCGGGGTTTAAAAACTGTTGAAGATTACATTGTGTTTTTAACAAGGTGATTTTATAATGCGTTGTTATAACACATTGAAAGGTTGGCGAACTCTGAATTTATTTTGAGTTTACCATTAGATTACCCAATTTTAGTTGCTCGTCGTGTTTCATAACTGAATTTAAAAGTATTCGATTCTGAAGGGCGTGTCCGTGGGCCCGGAATTTTCTCTTATTGCGGGTGAAAATGATCAAAAAATTTCAATGATCGATATTCTTTCTTGATCAGATAAACAATTTTATTGACCTCTCTGCGGTCTAGGAGTCTTAAGGTCTATTTAAATTGGTGAAATTTTATTTCAAATCGGTACAGATCTCACTTCTTCGGATTATCTAAGGGTGTAGAAAAGCCAAGAGTGCCAAGAGTGTAGAAAAACCAAGAATGCCAAGAGTGTAGAAAAGTCAAGAATGCCAAGAGTGTAGAAAAGTCAAGCATGCCAAGAGTGTAGAAAAGCTAAGAATGCCAAGAGTGTAGAAAAGCCAAGAATGCCAAGAGTGTAGAAAAGCCAAAAATTCCAAGAGTGTAGAAAAGCCAAGGGTACCAAGAGTGTAGAAAAGCCAAGGGTGCCAAGAGTGTAGAAAAGCCAAGGGTGCCAAGAGTGTAGAAAAGCCAAGAGTGCCAAGAGTGTAGAAAAGCCAAAGTTGCTAAAAGAAAGGTATTGCAATAGTCTTATAATATTCCACGTCCATAAAGTTCGTATTTTAACTTTTATACCAATCTTATCACAAAGCTTTAATCATTTTAAAAATGAAACAAATCAATTCAATTTTCTAAGGCCTTCGTCCGTTTAAAAATCCGTGAAGCGAACGCATTCATTATAATAATTTTTAAAAATTTTAAAAAGTTTCTTAATAAAAAATTAATATTTTGATAGAAAGCAGTCACTTTGTGGTTAGACATATTTAATGAAAATAAAACAATAACTTTGTTTATAACCACGAGAATTTTATTTAATTTTATTACGACCGACCGGTTTCGCTTAACATAAGCATCTTCAGGGTACAAAAATTAAACTGATCAAAAATACATAGTGTGTGTTTATATATATAAAATAGAATAAGACAGAACATAACATAGAACAAAGAAAAAATGAGATAGCATGAAATAGCATGAAATAGCATGAAATAGAAATAACCGAGCGAAAGAGACAGAAGTGCACATAATGGAATACCAAGGAATAACTGAACAGGTGATTATGGGATGGGAAATTTTACGAGATTATAGGGAATATACCTAATATTGGGCTATTGGACACATTTAGTTGATTATTTAGAATTTTATTTTTGGTTTTAACAGCTTTCTTTATTTCTAGTGATTCTAAATTATTCATTCTGTTTCCATGACCATTTTTATGAAGAATATTAGCACCGGTGCTTTGATTGAAGGTATGATCTTTATCAATAAGGTGATTGGCGAATTCTGAAAAACCGTTATTATTTAGGCATCTAAGATGTTCTTTAATTCTAATATTGACATTGCGTGTTGTTTTGCCAATATAGAATGCTGAACAATCATTACAATCTAATTTATATATTCCCGAGTGACTAAGCTTGTCGTCTTTATCTTTTGAGTTGATTAAAAATTTACCTAAATTATTATTTGTATAAAATGCAGGTCTTAATTCAGAAGGAAGATTTTTTACACTGCAGGAAGAAAAATGATTAATGAATAAAATACGCCGCCATTGGTAACTAAGATTGTTAATAGTGTTAATTTTATGTGGATTAGCGAATAAGAAGTTTTTAGTGGCTATTTGTTTTTGTTTTTTACTTAAAATTGTATCAATTAAATCGGACTCATATCCATTATTTATAGCTATTTTTTTAATTACTGCTAGTTCGTTGGAAAAATTAGTATTTGATAACGGTATCGTGACCAAACGATGGACCATTGAATGAAACGCGGAGTGTTTATGAGAAAAAGGATGATTGGATGTATTATGTATAACAATGTCGGTGTAGCTGGGTTTACGAAATATATTAAAATTTATTTTATTGTTTACGACAGATAAGGTGAGATCTAAAAAGTTTAAGGTTGAATTGTTGCCTATCTCTAATGTGAATTTAATCTGCTGGTGGTAGGAGTTTATAAGGTTGTGGAATGCATTCAATTGACGTTCTGTCCCTGTCCATATACAGAATATGTCGTCAACATATCTTTTCCACAGTAAAACATTTTTTATAAGGGGTGAGGTACCCGTTAAAATTTTGTTCTGTAAATTGTTCATGAATATATCTGCAATCAGAGGGCTAGTGGGCGATCCCATAGGTAGGCCTTCTGTTTGCTGATATATAACACCATTAAATTGGAAATAATTTTGTTTTAAGCAAACATTAAATAATGAAGTAAGATCATTTATGAACTCTTTAGACAAATCAGAACTATTTTACATATTAGAGATTAAACATTTGCTCTCTTCTATGGGAACATTAGGAAATAAGTTAACCACATCAAACGATATTAATTTACAATTTTTAGGGAGGATCAAATTTTTCAATTCTTCCACTAATGAAAATGAATTTTTGAATGAATTAAGCCTTGGGGAGAAAACATTGGTATTATTGAACACATTAGTAATAAACGATGATAATTTAAAATTTGGAGCATTACAACATGAGACTACTGGCCTGATGGGATTATTAATTTTGTGGATTTTGAGGAATCCATATAATTTTGGTGTTTTGGGGTTCTTAGTTAAAAACTTGACTTGTTGATATGAGTCATCTTGGAAAATTTGAGTTTTACACCCTTTTAGTGTTTGTTTAACGTTTTTTAGGAACTTGCTAGTAGGGTCTTTCGGAAGAATAACGAAGTTGTCATTATTAATGAAATCTTGGACTTTCGTATTGTATTCACTTCGAGGTATGATGATTACTGTGTTCCCCTTGTCCGCTTTAGTCAGGATCAAATCTTCATCTTCTAATTTGGCACGAATATTCTTCATTATGAAAGTCTCAGGATTTGGAGTAGGTTTAAATTTAGGTATTAGTTTTTTTATTGTTTCAGCACTTTTGTAGAAGAATTTATGAGGTTTGTTATATAAAGCTGTATCGATATCCACTGCAACGTTTTCTATTGCAGCATTAAAATTTTTATTTGTATACTTTAGGTTATATTTTAATCCCTTGAATAATAGGGACATCTCCTCAGGTAAAAAATGTACGGTTGACAGATTCTGTACACGATCAAAAAATGTATGAACCGGTTTTATGTTCTCAATATTATTAGATTTGTTTAGTGAACACAGAATATCTAGTTTTTATTAATTATATTGAGTTTCTTAAATGCTTTTACAGAAACTAGGTTTCTCACTTTGTCGTCAAATAAATCCCACTCGACAGAGTGTAGTTCGTATACTAGTTCTGTATGTAAAAGTTTTAAATTTAATTTAATATTATTACGTTGTTTATAAGTACGTTTAAGATCTTCTTTTAACCATGCAAGTTTTGCAAGATAAATGGAAGATTCATGGATTGAAGAGATATTTTTGGTACTGTTAAAATGGACATTTAAGTATTTTGGAAATGCTTTCCTTTTTAAGCAATGATTAAAAAAATATATATTAATACACAACACTTTATATTTTACGGAAAAGTTTTTATACATTTTTGCTTTTGTGGCCGTACTCGCCAATACTATATTTTGATAGAAAGCAGTCACTTTGTGGTTAGACATATTTAATGAAAATAAAACAATAACTTTGTTTATAACCACGAAAAAAAATCATACCTTCAATCAAAGCACCGGTGCTAATATTCTTCATAAAAATGGTCATGGAAACAGATTGAATAATTTAGAATCACTAGAAATAAAGAAAGCTGTTAAAACCAAAAATAAAATTCTTAATAATCAACTAAATGTGTCCAATAGCCCAATATTAGGTATATTCCCTATAATCTCGTAAAATTTCCCATCCCATAATCACCTGTTCAGGTATTCCTTGGTATTCCATTATGTACACTTCTGTCTCTTTCGCTCGGTTATTATGTCAGATTTCTATTTCACGTTATCTCATTTTTTTCTCTGTTATATGTTATGTTCTGTATTATTCTATGTTGTATATATAAACACACACTATGTATTTTTGATCAGTTTAATTTTTGTACCCTGAAGATGCTTATGTTAAGCGAAACCGGTCGGTCGTAATAAAATTAAATAGAATTCTCGTGGTTATAAACAAAGTTATTGTTTTATTTTCATTAATAAATTAATCTTCACGCCATTTCCGTGAATTCCTTCTAGGCGCTTCCGATGAAATGTCAACCGTAGAATTAAATTTAAATAGATAGTTTCACAAAGGATATTTTGTCGTACTCTAAAAGTCACCCGCCAAAACCAGGTTAATTGCATTTTTTTCCCTGTGGTTCTCAATATCAGGCAAACCTATTTCTCAAAAATTGCTAAAAACACGTTCTATTTACTAAACCTACCCGACTTGAAATATACTGATATCCTAGAAGTGTATGTATGAAAGCGATTCATCTCTAGTTATATTAATAAAAAGTTTTACATGGTATCTATAGACGCTCTATTATCACCTGTCATCCGAGATGATATTTTGTGTTAATTACAGTCTCTTGAATATTATTAGCCACCATCCCAATCGCAGTAAAACCTTAATGTAATGGAGCATTATCATCGATGTATCAACTATGTGTCGATGACTGTTATACGAGAGCAAATACATTCCATTTAGCATTTGATGCATCGAGTTTCCCCACACCGCCAAAATAGCAATTTTCAACCAACTTTTTTCTTTATTCCTTTAGGATATTCCAACAGTCATCAACAAAATTGGCGCTGCAACCCTTGGAGAGTCTTAACCGTTTTCGTGAGACACCCCAACTCTTGCCGTTCTATTGTCGTCTCTTTTTAGTTTTACACGCCTAAGGATGCGGTATATTCACCTCAACCATCAATCGTCCAACCGTCCAACGTTACGGCTATGAAAACTCCTTCGTCCTGTTGATTTATTATAAAGAAGCCCCTTTGTTGGCTTGCTTTTTTTCATCCTTGCTCTATGTCTCAACATCTCAAACTATTAGAAACAATTTTCTTGTATTGAAGAATCTTAGGAGCAATAATGTCCAAAAAACTTTCCACTAGTCTACTTCAGATAGATTTAATCGTTTCTAAATTAAGGTAAATTATTGTTTACTCAGTATTACATTTTTTGTAAAAATCGTTTATTACTTGATCTTTTATTTTGTTCCAAGAGTTAAGAACAATTTACAAAATACTGTTCGTTTATTTTATACTTTTTTATCTTTGCTGGGGTACCGAAATATAACACGTATTATACAATTCCATTTTAGGATGAAGAAAGTTCTGGAGTTTTCTCCGTACTATTTAAATTTAAAGTGAATACAAACCAATTTATGCGTTTAACTTCTATAAATCGTCATTTCAAATTAATGGCGCCATTGAAATGAGCCAGGTGGTATTATGGGTACAACTTCAAGATTATTGTGCTTTTCTTTGTGGCCGGCATTTCTGTAGAGCTGTCAAATACTCTACCATGCAAATAATTATTTTTAATTGATGCACTTGGTTTGAGAAATCGGGCATCCCGCTGCGGTAAACTCGTGATAATTGTCGTTACAATTAATGAGGACGAACGAGTTAAAAGTAAAATCTTTTCACTTGCATAATATTCCTGGGGAAATGATAAAGTTGGCACAACTTGAAAGGGATATATTTTAATTGCACGGCTTGGCGCGGAAACCGCAGCCATTTTGCAGTGGCTTCGTTTGGCTTCGCCCGAGTTGGAGCCGTGTCTTGCTTTTCGTGCTGTTCGAATTATTTTTATGCCCGAACTGGTCATTGTTCGAGAATCAATTGTAGAATTGAAATTTATTTTATGACAATTTAATTTGAAAACGAAAGAAATGAATTGTATAAAGATTCGCATTGCTTTACTAACGAAGTATATTTTCATTTTTTTTTTTTTATAACTTATTGAAGTTTGTAAACCTCATCGTAATATTTAATCATTGAAGACGATAGTATTAACCCATCCCAAAATGAACCACGAAACCGAAAAAACAACAGAAATTAAAAAGATTTCAGTCGCATCTGGGACTCGAACCCAGGACCTCTACCTATCCGGGGTAACCGCTTAACCAACTAAGCTAATGAGACCAGTTCAATTTACGCCATTTACACCGATATCATACTTCAAGTCCAAGACTTGTTAATATTATCCTCCATTTTTATAAATCCGTTATATTATTGGCAGCTATCCTTATGATGATTGCAAAGTTTCACCCCGAACTCAATTGCAATCGGAACAGAGTCTCGGGTATACCTACCCGATTTTATTTATATGAGACATCTATTGACCTATTTTACAAGTCTGGGCAGAAATATTCAATTTTTTTAATTTTTTTATAACTTATTGAAGTTTGTAAACCTCATTGTAATATTTAATCGTCGAAGAAGATAATATTAATCAGTTAAATATGAAAGAGTCTAAATTCTACCTATGCAGATAGATGTAGTTTTCAATATCAATTTTACAGTAAGATAATAACAGTGGCGTGCATTAAACTGCGACCAAAGGTTGGCTTTATTTTCAAGTTCCGATATGAATTTTATTGTGAATTGAATATTGAAAGAAACGCCATTTTAATACTGTTTTTTCGGATTGCTGAGGCCAACTGAATAAAATAACCCGAAAGACCCTAATCTTATATACGATATTTATTATAATTTAATGCGTCAATCTATATTTAAAGAAATTCACATATCAATCACCAAAAAAATCATTAAAATTTGTTTGCACTTATTTGTCTTTATTCTGATTGATTTTATATATTTCGTAATTATTTGTAAATTTGTTCAGTTATGGTTTAGTAAATATCTCGAGAGAGGTGTACAAATCATTTTGTGGTGATTTAATTTAACGGTATTTTTAACTGTCAATAATTTTTCAAAACCTTAGTTAATATGACGAAATAAACGCAGAAAAACCACGAAGGTGTATTAAAAAGCACGGAACACTTAGAAAACACAATCAATTGATTGTGAAAACAAAATAAAAAAATATTTTTTTTAAATGCATTCACAAACATCAACGCGAAATATTTTTTTCAGTCAAAGAATTATTAATTCATATTTTTTTGCACCGATGGCATTGCAAAATGGCATTTTGAATGATGGCATTGTGAATCTATTTACTTTTCAAACGATCATTTCATTTTGCAAAAATTACTTTCTATCAGTGGCGTGCATTGTTCTATGACCAAATGTAGTGTGTAGCTTTTCAAGTTCGGGTATGAAATTTTGTGTTATAAGTATTTGAAAATGGTCATTTTATTATACATAAATTAACTGAAAAGCATAAATTTGTGAAAGAGAGACAATTTTTTGTTGAACGATTATATCATATATACAATTCACCTATCAGTGAAAAATATACAATTTGATCAACAATTCTTTTATTATCTTTAAAAGTTCATTTTCTTAGGTTAAAGACAGATTTTCAGATTTTGTGGACTTTTTTTATTTTGAACTTTCAAGTGTGTTTGTTTTTTAGAAATTATTTCTCTGTTTATATTGACTTTTTTAAGGGAAGTTAAAAAACAGTTAATATTTTCGTATCGCATATTTCAGAGTTGTTATTTATAAAGCAGGTAATAATCATATCACGTGTTATGGGATTTGAAACGTATCTAACAATATAAAAATGGGGACGATTCGATGGTTTTTAAATATAGATCGGATCCATTTCGAAAAAAATGTTGCAAGCTTATATAGCACGCAAGTGGGTGGAAAAAAAGATTAGGATACCCTACAAAGACAGGACGCTCCCATATATGGGATAAACTGGTCATGTTATTAGTCGTTGAAACGAGAGAGTAAGTTTGAGATGATTCAAAGCAGGGTGTGTATTCAAGTACGTAGATGTACTGCATTACATCCCCTCTATCTACATTTTATATAAAACATTAATAAGAACTAAATAAATACCTAATTATAAAACTAACTAAATAACTAATTAAATATCTAACTGTAAAACTAACTAAATAACTAATTAAATACCTAACTATAAAACTTCCAAAATAACTAACTCAGCACGTCACTGCTAGCAATGCAGCAGTATGTTTCACACCTTAATTAAAAGCTGTATGAGGATGCATGGCTTTGCCCTGTGTATCCTGCTAAAAAAATTAACTGAAAAAATCAAATTTATGGTCCAATGAAACAATTTATTGATGTACAACGATTGAGATATAAAAATATTTACAAATTGACGGATAAATAATGTCGCAAATTTGTGGAATTTTTTTCTTTGTCTATTATGCTTCTTATTATTATTTTTTTATGTTTAATTTTTCGGTAGACACAGATTTTCAGCCTTTACGGACTGCACACCGCTGGATGGTAGATACTCTCAGTATTGTCTGGATTAAATTCAGATTTAAAAAGTTGCTTGAAATGGCACTATCCTGTTTTGCAACCAGACCTGTATAAATACACCCACCCCCCCCAATATTCTGGATACTAACTAATATACAATAAAGAACTTTTACGATATAAAGAATAATGGTAATAGCACACATCCATCGGTGAAACAAAATTATTTTAAAATTGCATAATACAAATATTCCTGTCTCAAAATAATAAATGCTGAATCCGCTTTCAATAAAATTTCAATAGTATGGGATTTAAAATGCATCAAATATAATGCATTCATTAAAATCACTCTCCGTGTTTCACCAAAAATAATTAACAGCACGTTCCGATAAAACTGTATTTCGAATAGATGAAACTCATCACGATTTAATGCTAACATTTTCAGTAGAAAATGCTGAAATTATTTGTACTTGGACATTGGACGTGTCAATAATGATAAATTATTAATCATCGTCATATGTGATAATCTCGCTGAAAAATGTCATCATTTCAACCAAAGGTTATTCATTAACCGTTTAAATGCACTTAATTATTATACGAACTCGATTTTTCAAGCTCTTTTATTATTTTATTGCATCGTTATATTATTCATCATTTGAATTGTACTGCCAGGAGGTACTCAGATTTCTCTTTATTTGAAGAGTATAATGTAACATATTCAAAGTAGCGCAGACCTGTGAAAAATCACGGGATGTAGAGCATCTGACCGGCAATCAGAAGGGTGCAGGTTCGAGTCCTGTCGGCGACATTTATCTTTTCTCGGAAGGTTTTTTCAATTTGGATGAGTGTTTCAGGCTAATAATTATTGTTTATAAAAATAATTGTTACCCTTTGCGCTATGCACAAAAATCTTGCCTTAAAAAAAAAAAAACTTTAGTTTATCAATAAATAATAGGATATTATAAGTTTAGGATTTGTGAAGGTGAAAGCTTATTTCATTTATTTTGTTTTCGTTATTTTATTTTTGTAATTTTATTTTTGTTTATTTGGAAGACCAACAGTTTACATTAAAAAAATATGTATAAGGAATAAGTGATATAAATTTGACCATTTACAGGTTTCCACATGGGTATTATTTATAAGTGAATCTAGTGATTTCCTATGAAATCAAAGTAAAATTAAAAATATTATATAAAATAGAGAAGAAATGTAAAGAAAAGTTACACTTAATTTATTATGCGGTCTGGAAAAGAAAGGGGGGGGGGGGTCGATCTAGTTGAAATGTATGTGTGTGATTTTATATTAATAAAAGAACAAGAAAAAATCGTGTATATATATCTAGAAAGTTAATAGAATGGTGGTAGTATGAGGTGAGTAGGTATCTGAAGTTATAAAGGCTCGATAGATCGCCAGCGTGACTTAATGGAGTGTGGTGTAGAGTTAAAGATGTCAAATTTTGAGTAGTGCGTGTTAAAAGTATGTGATGCCCAATAGATGAAGGGATTTTGCTTTGAATTAGTGTTGCATCGAGGAAAGCTAAGAATTTGGTCCGATCTGGTTAGCCTATTGGGAACTTCCGTTGTAGGAGTTCCGAAAAATCTGCGGCGGATCTAGCAATTTTCTGCAGAAAGAGTACATCAGCCGAAATTCTTCGATCTTCCAACAACAACATATTAAAAAACGCAGACGACTCTTGGTGATTTATATGGGGACTGTAACTACGAAAATCTAGGTATCGTAGAAAGCGATTTTGAACACGTTCCAAGTTGTGCACATATGTTTTATATTGTGGGTTCCATACTTGCGACGCATATTCTAGTGAGCTGCGGATGTAAGCAAAGTAAAGGCTTTTCATTGTTTTAAGGTTAGTAAATTTTTTACATAATCTGAGAAGTAATCCTAACATTTTTGATGTTTTTGAAGTTATTATATCGATATGAAGATCGAAAAGAAGTTTAGAGTCCAATGTCACTCTAAAATCTTTGGCTTCTGTCTTATGAGTTATTATTAATTATAATTACTAATCGTTTAGAGCGT
Organism: Halesus radiatus; assembly: GCA_022606495.2. Classification (NCBI taxonomy): domain Eukaryota; kingdom Metazoa; phylum Arthropoda; class Insecta; order Trichoptera; family Limnephilidae; genus Halesus; species Halesus radiatus. The sequence goes on along the minus strand of JAHDVE020008548.1, from coordinate 38,470 downwards.
ATTCATTGGAAATGGTGTTTTATTTGGTGTAAAGCTAACGACGAAGCACTTTTTTATATTTATTTTGAGGTTATACTGTGAACAGTAAAAATTAAGACGGTTAAGGTCACACTGTATTTTTTTACAGTCAGTATTACATTTGATGTATAAAAAAATCTTCATATCGTCTGCATAGAGTAAATATTTGGAGTATTTGAAGCATTGGCCTATATCATTGATGTAAATATTAAACAGTAAGGGTCCCAATAATGAACCTTGGGGCACACCAGATGGAACGGTTACCCAGTCCGATTTAAAGCCACCCACAACTACGGTTTGACTGCGGTTTGATACATAGGATGAGAGTCATCTGAGAAGGTCACTGTGTACGCCGATTTGCAGAAGCTTACATATTAATACGTTGCGAATCACTAAATCAAAAACTTTGCTGTAGTCCGTATATATTGCGTCTACTTGCATACTCTGATTCATATTATCTTGCAAGAATTCCATGAATGCTATTAGATTAGTTGTAGTAGATTTTCCACTCAGAAACCCATGTTGGTTAACATTGAGTCAAGATTTCAGGGGGGGAAACATCGTATACCATTTTTTCAAAAATCTTCCTGAAGATACACAGTTTAGAAATGGGTCGATAGTTTTCTAAGTCAGATTTGTGTCCAGTTCTGAAAACGGGTGTCACAAATGCATTTTTCATGCATGTTGGTTAACATTGAGTCAAGATTTCAGGGCAGGAACCATCGTATACCATTTTTTCAAAAATCTTCCTGAAGATACACAGTTTAGAAATGGGTCGATAGTTTTCTAAGTCAGATTTGTGTCCAGTTTTGAAAACGGGTGTCACAAATGCATTTTTCCAAGTATTAGGTACCACACCCTCTTTCAAAGAACGATTGAAGAGATGATGGATAAAGTTTTAGAGAGACTGTATGCACACTTCACTATGAAGAACGGAGGGATTTGATCTGGACCTGCGCCTTTTTTTAGATTTAAATTTTCCAAATATGTCTGCACCAGACGTTCGTCAACTTCGATACTATGCATAGTAGACGTATTGTAGATATTATGGTTAACGGGCATATAATTAGAAGTTTGTATATCGTTGTTGTAAATAGAACTGAAATATTTGGAGAATAGGTTAACAATCGAAGACCCGTTTTCAGCTTTCTCATCCTCTAGAAATACAGAATTTGGTATACCTTGAGATTTGGAGTTAGATTTACTATAATCCCAAAGCTGCTTTGGATTGGAGGATATTTCATGTTCTGTATTAAGTGTGAAATTCTCGATTTAATTCTTTTATGACGTGTTCTTAAGAGAGAAACGGTGGAGTAGTCAGATATAAATTTTTGAATTCTTTTAAATATTTATATTTTTATTAGTCAATTTGATGAGAGAATTTGCAGGTATTTTGAGTTCTTACTAGGTTTACGCGGAATATGAGCATCTATAAGTTGGAGTATTTGTGAGTAGAAGTTTGATAATGTTGAGTTTATATCACCTACTTTTTAAATATTATGCAGTAATTCAATCCACTTTCCAATACGCCATTATTAGTTGGAGATCATCATATAATACTAGCCTGAAAACAATTACCACTGTACAAAAACTGATATTTAAATTATACAAAAAAACCAGAGATTACTCTTCAAAATTACTATTTGAAGAATTTAAAGTACCAATTTTTAGAGATATATTGTCAAAAAATCAATACTTCAAATACTAAACGAAATAACAAAATACCAATTCATCACGGAAAATCGCACAAGATTTAAATTCCTATTCTTATAATGATTTAAAATCAATACCTCAATTCACAACACCATTGCATAAGATCAGAAAAATAAAAGATACTAACGAACTGTCAAATGCAATTAAAAAACACTTGAAAATATGCTTAAAAGTATCTGACAATCAAGCAAACTAAAAACAACACACACACACATTCATACAAATATATACCCCTATATGACTATACCGTTAAGCTATACGGTAAATTTCCTGCGCCACATTGTACTTACATGTATTATGTTACGCTTATTATAACTTCTAATTCAAAACTTGTCTCTATGCTCTTGTTTCCATTATGTAAACCACCAACCCTGTAACATGATCACGCAAACATTTTTCAAAAATCTTGTAACGCTTTCAGGAAACATTATTACGTAAACATGTTATCACAATATGCACACTCCGCTTCTGTACATAGGCATTGCTTAAAAGAGAAGTGTAGTATTGTAATTTAAATTAAAATGTATTTAATTTCTTTAGAAAAATTATGAGTACAGTAAATATTAAAAAAAAACCTAATAATTATTAACATAAATCTAGTGTTTATTTGCAGCATTTTTTTTTAATAATAATAAAAATACGAAAGAGCAGAAAAAACAAAAGCAAAAATAAAAATTTAAAAAAATAAATGGCAAGTGTGTTATACCATTATAATACTAACTATTTTAAGAACGGCGGCATAAATTCCTTTTGTACACTGAAAATAATAATTACGTTATTTTGCATTTTATAATGTTACGTACATCACATCACGTTCGAAATGATATCGTAATGAAGTGGCGAATAATTAACATTATCCATTCTGCAGCATTCAAATTTGAAATGTGTTAATATTATCTTCTTCAATGATTAAATATTACAATGAGGTTTATAAACTTTAACAAGTCATTTCAATAAATTAATATATGTCATTAAAAGTATGTAAAAAGGCCTAAAAACCTAATCTAACCCAACCTAGTTAGTCAAGTTTTTTTTTAATAATTTCTCCGGCTATATTTGCGATGAATTGTGCAATATAAATTATTATTACCTACCAGTATTTCAGCAGCGAATAGAAAAGTATTTTGCGTTGCCTTTTTTCATCTAAATTATCGGAAAGCGGGCAAAAAATTAAATTAAGGTTAAGTTTATGATGTCTGGCCTCTATTTTGTTCTGTTTGGCAGTTTTGAAGAAATGGCTTGTCAATAATAAAAATAACAGGATATTTTCATTGCGATGTTTAAATAATAAATACACCGAGGAGTTTCACAAGTAATAGTAAAAAAATCTTTATTAAAATCTAACACGAATTATATCTGATATAACCATTATAAACTGAGAATCGATTTAACATTACTAATAAACAATAACCAACTATTCTGTCTTCCATTCCGAGAATCGATAAAATTCGGGTCTTCAGAATTCCTAATGGGGCTACATCTAAACATAGACACAGGCGTTTTCTAATCCTCTTCCCATTTTCCAGAGCTGCATAGTTCTGAATTCCACTCCTAACAGCTGCATACGTCTTCCAAATTGGCTGTATCGTATTAACAGTTCCACTAGCTCTTTCTGTTCACATTGACTAGGTACCTGTCGAATTGTAAATAGGTACATGGCGCAAATAATATAATATGAGTAATGGTACATAATATTGCAACCGTATTAACTTAGATCATCCCTTTCTTACTCATCGTTTTATTTTGTCCAAAAAAGCTAACTGTATCTCAAAGAAATTGAAGAGTATTTTTATAAGAATAACTTATTGAAGTTTAAAAACATTGCAATATTTTTTTATCATTATCTTTAATATGAACAAATCTCACTTTCTTACTTTCTGTTTCATGTAAAAAAAAATATGTATAAAGATAGCAGCCAAAAATATGTGGGAATTAATTGAAGATGATTTTAACAGTTCTTGAATTGAAGTATGATATCCATAAAAGTGACTAAAAGCAATAGAGTGATATTAGCTCAGTTGGATAAGAGGTATAGTCCCGGATAAACCGAGGGGTCCTGGGTTCGAACCCCAGATGCAACTGATAGTTTAAAAAAAAAATGTGCCTTTTCTGTTCCATGTTTCCTTTGAAATTTGTCAATATAATCTTCAATAAAGAAAAAATATATAACACCGTTAGTACCTACCAGGTGAAATGCCACCATTTAGAATCGAAACATTGATTGAAATTGCTTTAACCGTGTTAAGTGACCAAATCTGAATAGCGAATATCTCAATAACATTATTCTCCCATCTCCTTCCCCTTTTCACGCTCTTCAGCCTCACAACATACTGACATTGGGATTGCTATACTCTCACTGGCTCCAGTTAGTAGAGAATAGTTGGGACTCTTGCGCAGTATTCAAATAAAAACAAAATTAAGAAATTGAAAACCCATAAAATGTTTTATTTTATTCTTCATAGGTTCATCGCTAACGACATTTACCGTAAATATATTTTAAAGGAATCTATATATTATTATTCAACATTTTAGGTTTGTAGGTATACCTTTATCATATACCCTTTCCTTCAATGTATCTGTTTATCTGACAGTATTTATTTAAAAAGCCGCGTTCGACGTTCCCACAATCGGCTTGAGTTGAAGAGATATTGTTTTACCGGCTCTAATCTTGATTCTGGGGAATGTTGTAACCGGAAATATCGCTTGCCGGAAGCTGTCAGCGACATCTGTTGCAGATTTGTAAAGGACCGAGAGGAACTGGGACGAACACGGAAAATGGAGGCTCTGCCTTCGCGTGAGTCTAAGGGTTGACTATTTAGTTGAAAATGAGGTCAACGGAAACCGGAAACACAATGTTAAATATTTGATACATTCTCTAATTTTGTAATCAAATCGTGTTCTCAGGTTTATTGAGAAAATAGTTTCAGTGTTATAATTTAAATTCAGAAATACCTAAACCAACAAGCTGTTTTTTCTAACATACTCGTACATCACAAAACGTTGTTTTTTTGGTGTACTTATTTGTCTTTGTTTAAAATTTCTATTTTTTTATAGGTAGGTATATATTCATTTTTTTGTAATGATATTATTAACCTACTTGCTATCGTAGTGTGAAGTATTTGTTTTTGTAGTACGATTAGTGGGACAATTTATTTTTTACAGTATATATATTGAAAATATATATATATTTCGTTATCATGGGTACGTTTCGGTAGAGCAGAGTTGGAAATAATGAGAGTGCTGATCAAAAAATACTGTCTAACGGAAAGTTCTGGCATAATGACATCAAAACTATTTTACACATTAAACAACAAGACAAACGCTGCAGCAAATTCACCAATTTCCCGTGTTCTCCAATAATTTAATAATCTTAAACCTTAATCTTAACCTTAAACCTGGCTTAAGGCAGGCTCAACTATGCCAACGATGAATTGATGCATACGAATCTAATAAGTAAGACGGATTATGGTTAAATTAATTAGTGATGAGTTTTGAAATGTCAATTTAAGCAGGAAGTCAAATTATTATTTGATGAATTCATGAGAAGATGCATTTTTAAAAGAGAGTTTGATTTTGGACAAAGAATAGAACTACTAGTTCTACCCAAGAAAAGGGAATTAGGCATTCGATATATTTAGCTTTCATCCCTTTCCGTTCGGCAGCTCATTATTCCCAATAATCTCGCCCTAATACAAAGCTTTGAAGTCTCGCTCACGGCAGGAAGCGAATGTCACAACCCCGCTAAATAACATGTCTTCCACCCCTGTAACGCCACCCACGTACAGTCAACCTACAACCCTTAACCTGAAGTATCCCCCATAAGCCATAACTAGTTTCCATAATGTTAAACAATACGGCAGAATGGGGGTATAATGCTCGGCACTCAAATGTTATGCTTTTTGAATTGCTTTACCAACTATTTAATATGAGATGGATTGATGATCTGAACTATAAAGCGTATAATCTAGATTGTACGTTTGCTCTAAGCAGGAAAACACTCTTAAACGGCGAGGTCTGGTATTTCAAAATTGGCGCAGCTTTGTTTCCGTTGGAAATTCAAGAATAACGAATTTATATTCTGCTCGCTTCGTCATTTTTACTATAATGTACAAGATAAGACTACATATCGTGTGTTCCACATTTTTCTTTCGTGCAATTTGTTTTCATATAAATAAAATTTAATCATTGTAGATAATGTTAACAAATCTCAAATGAAATATGAAACAGAAAAGACGGGACAAACAAAAAGGTAACGTTCGCATCTGGGACTCGACATCTCGGTCTATCCGGGACCTGCGCTCTGACCAATTGGGCTAATGCCGCCACCTGACGTCGTAATTTTCAATAAATAAGTAATTCAAATACAAATTAAATGTAATACATATAAATAAAAATTAAATAGGTATATCCGAGATACTATTTATTGCAAATAAATTTGGGTAGAATTTTAGAAAGATAGCAGCCAAAAATATGTGGGCATTGATCGAGGATGATATTGACAGTCTTAAATTGTATTGAGAGCAGTGAGATGGCATTAGCTCAATTGGACAGAGCATAGGTCCCAGGTAAGCCGAGAAGTCCTGGGTTCGAGTCGCATATGCAACCGTTACCTTTGTATTTTCTGTTTCATATTTAATTTGAGATTTGTTAGTAAAAAAATAAATTTTGTTCAGGTTTATAAGCTTCAATAAGTTATTATTTTTTTTTAATAAACTAAAATTATTCATCCTCGTATGTTTGTACACTGTTCCAGTATGGTAGATAAAAAAATAGAAAGTAATATTTGTACAGCACCCTTGGGGTGATTTTTCACAAAAACGGCGCTATACAAGTCATCCGATTATTATCAATATTATTATTATTATACTCTGAGAGTTGCCCGGGTAAGTCACCAGACCACCGTTCAGACTCGAAACTTAAATTCAAAATGACATTTGCCATGTTTTTACCAGTTATGAACAGCCAGCTACTTTTTAACCCTGCTCTTCCACGTGTTAAGACTCAATATACCCCATATTGGGAATGAAATGGAGTTTGAAAAAAAAAAATTTAATTATTAAGCAATTAATCGCCATAAAATTTGTTGCCAATTTTACAATAGTTCAGTGAGCAAACTCAGTGTTGATGCTAAAAAAAGTTAAAATAAACATTTGAATATCTTTAAAAAACCAAGAAACCAGACTTTACAACACAAAGCTAGCTTTACCAGAATGAAACTGCACATAACAAAACTGCTTTTGGACAAATAATTTATAATTATACCCCCTAAGCTCTATAATTCACTTCCACAAGCAATGGAGAAAACGGATATTGCAAATAATTTAATTATATAAATAAAAAAGTCAGGGGAGTTTAAAACAATCAATATTTAATCCAAACCGGCCTCCATGGTCGAGGGGTAAGGCTCTCGACTACGAATCCGAAGGTCACTGGTTCAAATCCCGGCGTGCGCAAGTAAATTTTATTTAATTAATTTATGCTGTATCACAATTAATTAATTTAAAAATAATATATAGCATATTTGCGCACGTTCCAGAATGGAAGATATATCAGTATCGTCCTGGTGAAAGACCACCATTCCGAATTGAAACTGCTTGAAATGGCTTTTAGTCGTGTTTGGTGATCACATCTGAATAGCCAGGTATTTATCTACCTTCCTCCTCCCTGCTCCTTCCCCTCCCCAATACCTCCAGTCTCACAACATTCTTCAATTGAGGATGCCATAGTCTCACTGGCTTCAGACGGTCGGGATCAGTTGGGACTCTTGTGCGGTAGTCATATAAAAAAAAAAACGCAAGTCCGCCAGAGCACAAGACCCCCTTCTGAGAAGGACTAAGAAAGACCCCGTGAATTATCGCTTTAACCTTATAAGGTTTTTTTCCTTTTTTTCTTGTATTCTATGTTGATTTATTTTTATTATTAAATTACAAACAATTTATTTTGATACACGGTTTTAAAATAATATATATTTTTTTGTGTTATAACTTAAAAAAAAAATATTTTCTTGAAACTATATGTCAAAATAAATTGTTTTGTTATTAATTATAACAATAAAGAAAACAAGAAGATAAGGTATTTGCTTTGACTGCTCGACGAAATAACATTTTTTATGTGTCCCGGGTGAACTCATGTATTAAGATGGAGTAGGTACTACACGAATGGAATTATTGTCAAAATTATCTAAAATATTATCGCTCAAAGAATGATCAAGTCCCCCGAGTATTAGCCCCGTCTCCGTATCTCCAAAAAATAGGCAAAATGAGATGCTGTAGTTTTAGCACTTTCGATAATCTCGCATCGTCTCCTGTGTTCCGATGCGAGGGAAATGCCTGGGGACCTCGAGAAAAAATACATCCCCAATTCAGTTTTCGTGAAAGGTTGTACGGCCCGCTAGCATTCTATTATTTTTATAAGCGGAAAAATAAAATGGAGGGATTTTTGATAAAAAATATAAAGGCAAATGTCATACAGTTGGTAAATAACACAGGAGACCCCGAGGAAAATAATTTCCCTCGAGGCCTATATCATCTTTGGGGATGCTGTGTTGAGGGTCTTTTAGAGGGTAGGCAGGAGTGAACTTGGGTCTTGAAGATGTTGTAGGATGGAGGAAGCACAGAGGCCAGCAGATCATTCCACAGCCGAGCTGTCGAACACAAGAACGAGTCGTAGAAGCGACCCATTCTCAGGTGACAAATGTCAGACTGTCTATTCCATTGGCCTGTTTGGGGCCTAGAAGTTGAATGGTTGTATGTAAATTGGGGACGCAAGTTTTTTTTCAAAACGGTATGGGTCACACTTCTATGATTTATTTTTCAGTAACTAGGTAGGTACATGTAATCGAGTCTAACAGAAATAACTTCTTAAGTTTTAACTGAATTGATGGCCTCCATGGTCGAGGGGTAAGGCTACGAATCCGAAGGTTCGAATCCGGGCGTGCGCAAGTAATTTTTATTTGTGTTGTTTCACAATTAATTCATTTAAAAAATAATATATAGTATATTTGCGCACGTTCCAGAATGGAAGATACTGTCAGTATCGCCCTGGCGAAAGACCACCATTCAGAATTGAAACGTTGCTTGAAATGGCGTTTAGCCGTGTTTGGTGACCAGATCTGAATAGCCAGGTATTTCCCCCTTTCCCCACCTTCCTGTCACCCTTCTCCTTTCCCTTTCCCAATACCTTGAGCCTCACAACATTCCCCAATTGGGAATGCCATAGTCTAACTGGCTCCAGACGGTTGGGAGCAGTTTGGGACTCTTGTGCGGTATTCATATAAAAAAATGTTGGATAATACAAATTGATTAGTCGGAAAACACACATGATTACGGATGAGCCTACGATATTGAATGAATCGTGCGAGTTGTGGGACGTTCAAATTTCTCTGCTTATCCCCGTGGAGAAACGGCTCGATGGTGAGATAATTATTTTTATAAAACCGTTCGTAAATCCTTTTTAAATATATAATGATTCGGTTCATGTCAGGAGACGGAATAACAGAAAATTTATAGATGTGTTAGACGTACGACATTAGACAATCTATGAATGTAAATGAAACAAGAAATTGAAAGGCGTATATGTACTCATGAAGTGAATTTTTTATCGTCAAAAACTATTTGATGGTAAGGTAATCAATAAACCTTCCTTAGATTGGCGAAAGCAAAATAACAATGCAAGTTATTTAAGATAAAAGCATATTAAACCTTATGATAGTGTTTCTGTGGTCGCCAATAGCAACAAAGAATTGTCTTCTAACAATTATAATAAAATATTTTTGTTTAAATATACTATAACACAATTTGTTGTAAATTATTCAAACTAGAACTGAAACTAATCGCTTCCCACCATTTGTATAGTATCATAATCATTGGCCAAATACTGCCACAAAATTTATTTTTGAACTGATCATCGGTTACGCGAGGAGTGTTTTTTTTTGTCTGAACAAAAATTAAATTTAACAAACCAAATGGCCAAATATGTGTAACAATTAAAAATATTTTTTTATTATACATACAATTTTATTGTTATTGATTATGATATGTTCAGAATATTTTCTAATGTCTAATACTTCCAAGTTATAAAATTGCTTTGAAAAATGAATGGTATGTCGAATACTGGTCTAAACAATTGTTGAAATAGCGACAATAAACTTTACTTACTTTTTTATAAAACTTTTGTGGTTTTAACATTAAACTGAAGTTTGTATTTAAAAATATGGGATTGTTTGTCTAATTTATAATAGTGCCACTATAGCTGGACTTCATTCATTTACGATTCAGAAATCATGCGTAGCAAGGGTAAAAGTAATTAGACCGTATTCATTATGAAAATCACAAACAAGGGGCGGCGACTCTGCAAATTCACCTTGCGGACCCCCTCCCCCAAGCCCCTCTAAATCCACCCCCTCTGGGCCCCCACCCCTTTGGGCATATGTGGACTGGAAATCGTGCCCCGACTCACAATTAGCACAGCTTTACAAAATCATCTGTGGCAGAGGGAAAACAGATTGGTTTCTAGTACCACCACGAAAATTATGGATGTATCGTTGTCCGCATTGTAAAATTTCAAGCAAAATTTACAACAGTTTCGTATTTTGCTAAAATTGTGCGATAGATTAAAGATTAACTAAATGAAAACTGTTCTTGTCACATTTCGCCCTGATGATCCCCAAACTCCGACGATAGAGAGAACAAGAAGAAAAACAAGTTATTGGGCGAGTCGTTTCAATATGCCCAGAAAGCATACAAAAACATGGGGTAGGTATTTTCTTTCAATATGTATTTTACCTTAATTTCAAGAAAAAACCTGGACGTTGGTTTATAATATTAATAAAATTGCTTTTGTTTTATTTTTAATTTGGTTTTAAATGGTTAATGCTTTTTGGATCGGCGATCTTATTTAATACACAACGCTTTTAATCAGAACTCAATTCTAATACTTGCATTATTTTTCGTTATCTATGATTCTTACTGTTACCATTTTTCGTTTTTGTCCATTGAAAAGTCAGATTCTTTTGTAATCCATTGTATGTTCTTTTTCAATCGCAATTCCGATTTATATCACTGACGTCTAAATTAATTAAATGTACTTCAAATGGTTCGCTATAATTGAATCGCATTGTTTTTACAATTTCTGTCGATAGATAAATTTTGCCCATAAATTGTTATAAATCTTTAATTTTTCAACAAAATCGAGCCTTCTGTTTTTAATCCCAAAATCGGAAAGCGAAAAGGAACTTTAGTATCTTCTCTGCGAGAATACGTGTAGAGGATATGTTACATTTTTATGTTAATAAATAATTCAAGAAGTGCAAAATGATTTGAGATTATAAAAACTTTATAACAGCCAAAAACCTACAGTCTTGGATATCAAATTCCAGAACTAAGATGAGTCTTACAATCTTCTCTGATAGGACACAGAGAGAGTATCCAACATGATCCTTCGAGTAAGATTGTGTAGCACAGATATTCTTCAAGCGGATTCCAGATAAACCAGTGAAGCAGATTGAAAAGCATTTCCTGTTATTGGATACCAGGAAGGTGCCTGATAAAACAAATGACATCATCCGAATTATACGCCAAAGCTAATGTAAATTATTATTTTCATTTCCTTTCATCTGTCAAATGTGAATTTGTTTATTTTGGGTAAATGTTTCCGGTTGGGACTGTCAAAAAACTGTCAAATTTTTAAATAGAAAAATACTAAATGAATAAATAATTAAGTTAATTTAATTATTACTTTAATTAAATACTATGAATAAAAATATTTTCCAACGTCATATTATACAGAATATTGAGTAAGGCGGCGTCAATTCTCCTTCAATATTAACGTTTTTTTTTTAAATAAAGTAAATAATTATGTTCATTATTTTGTATTTCCGCATATGCAAATATATGTACGTATTTATTTTTTTTAATAATCTACAAGTATTTTTCTTTTTATAAAATGCGTTCTCGGGTACAATAATTGATTTGACAGCAAAATAACTATCTCCAAATAAAGAAACATTCATTTGAATATTTTATTTCATTCCAAACGTTTATTTTTCAAAACATATCTAAATTATAAATTTATTAACACCTACTCGTGTTCTCCACTTTGAAAATATTCTACCTAAAAAAACGTTCTTCTTTTCAATATGCAATCCGTGGCTAACCAGAGTGTTATATCTATGGGCTAACCTAAATAAAACATGGCGGGCATCATACTAATTTTAAAACGTTTTAGCAACAGTTTTATATATTGGATTTCATTCAATCTACTCTCTAAACCTTCCTGGCACTAATAAGAATAAACTGTGCTATTTTCAGCGAAACCGGTCCAGTAATTTTCGAGAAAATCGAGGACAACCAAACAAACAAACTTTCATTGATTTATATATAGAGGAGCTTTTCGAGTGAGTCCCAACTGGAGATATTTACCAAATCCAATAAACAATGTGGCTTCATATTGACCCACTTTTCATCTACGTAAAAAAGTAAATATTATTTTTAATCGCACTATTCGACAAACATTAAAGCCGTGAGATGAATTTTGCAAAAATTAGTAGGCCACATTAAATGATATTTCAAAAATAGCATAATGTGGGTTCAAATGGTTATGAGATTTTCTCTGGCTTGTTTTCCATCGTAATACGTTGGTTGAAACAATTCGCACTCTAACGACGATTATTTTAACAATGACATTACTTTCGCAGTTAAAAGTTAACTGTATACAGAAAAAAATACAACATTGGGACCAAACATCATAACGGTCTCCCAGCAATCATCGCTTTTTATGATTAAAGTTTTTCATTTCCTTTATCCTGGCAGATCTGCGAAACTCTACCACCCTTTCACATGTATTTAGCTTCTACCTAGTCCATAGATTTAATATAGATGTATTTGTAATTTATATCAGATTGAACTTTCATCAAATCAAACCCATTGTTCAAAATGAGATCATCACGCCAAGCACACTTAACTGTAAAATGGGAACCGCTTCATCTTTGGGAACCTCATTTGGGAATGGTGAGGTTCTCTGAAATAAAACACATGTTAGACACTTGCGAGGAATGGATTTTACAAGCGTATCATTTTACTTTCATTTGATTTGAAGATCGCAGTCGTGCCTATTTAATTAAAACTAAGTATCAACATCTTTTTAATGATACATTGATGTATTGAAATGAGTATAGAATTATGTGAGCGTACATGCAAAGCACATATACCTACCAACAATATACTTATCTAATACTTAAATTAAATGTACGTATATTATGTACAGAGGTTTATGTTTCTTAAGTCGGGTACATCCGAATTTTATTAGAGCTTTCCTTTGCAGTATTTCATTACCTAATTGATGTGAAATTCAAAAACACATAAAATCGAATCGTATTTTTTCCATTATGAAATTAATGCAAACGGCGCCGTACAAAACTCAACAGGTATATTTCCCCGTACTCTATTTGATTGAAAAAGCGATCTTAAGTTTAGGGGTGGGAGAATAAGGGAGGTATAACAAACCCTTTACACATTTGCATAATGTTCCCGAGGCGGGGAGATCCCTTTGACGCGGCATACTATCCCGCAGACAGGTAAAGGGGAACAGGTAATCGCAGGAACTTATATTGACTTAGTAAGGATGACAATTACGGAGGGTTCGGTGTTATGATATTATAATGCGTACTAAAATTTGTCATGAAAAGTTACGTGCTTCGAAACAAATCTCAACGATGAAGTAGAACCACTGTTTGTATGAGAACTTGCAAAAACTTTGAAACAATGAACTCTGGTGTCACGTTATACCCAGTTCTTTTTGTATAAAATGTCAGATTAACTCAAAAATTAGAGCTCGCAGTTTCTGTCTTCAGTTTTGAAAGATTTAAGCATTTACATAATTTGTTAAGTTGCCTTATTGCTTTTCTACTTTTTTAATATTTGATATCTCTGGCTAAACGTGATAGTAAAGTATCTATTTAGTGGAACGAATAAAATATCATTTATACTATACGACGTTTTCGTTTATAGCTTGACCGGATAGAAAGAGAAATATTTTAATTTAGCAATTTTTGGAGGTTTTTTTTATTTCTCAGTTCTTCCGACTTTTGAGCAATGTAGATTGCCAAATTAAGTTCATCGGGCGTAGAGCATAGCTCACCCGGCCTGCCCTTTTTTATAACAATCTGCGTCGCTTTGGACCAACTCCTGTTTATATTGTAAAATAAATATCCAACAGGCGGGGTACGGCATTTTATGCAATATTTCAAAAAATATTTGAGGCATGCGTGGGCTTTATATGAACATAGGAATCTGAATACAATGACTCTAGGTTTTATAAGGTAATGAAAATCATCTGTTCCAGGTGGGATAACAGGGGAGTTTTCCTAAAATATTTTTTTCTTTTTCTATTGCTCGTTGTTTCATCAGAGCAATCTTCATCCAGTAAACTATAAGAAGTCAGCGGAACTCCACTCGTACCATAAAGATCGACGTCTTCGTCTTCTACGTCTTATTCTGTATTAATTATTATTGTATTTAATTCGTAGAATTCCATTATTTATTTTTTTAAATTTAAGAAATTAAATTTTATAATGGTATTATTAATTTCCGCGGGTACTTTATTTTTATTATTGTAACAGATGTTGCGGCGTTCAAAACCATTTTAAAACTGTAGTTTGTAGGCCAAATTGCGACGATTACCTTTACATATAGAAAGAAGGGGAGTTAGATTAAATTTACTGGAGCAACTAGAGATTTACAAAAAAACTATTGAATGATCCTAATGTAACGTTAATAAATAAAATCGGAAAAATTATCCATTTACCACGTCTAAGTATTTTAACAAAATTAAAACAAAATATTTCTTTAAAATAATTCACGGCTCTACCACACACATTTAAATTCACTGCTTTAATAGTATTCCCGTCATTATAACACAATTAAGAAAAACCGGGCATCATTAAAAGTGGGGAAAACAGATTTCAGCTCTAGGTCCTTCAGAGAATAGATCATTCTAATTATCACAATTATTTTCTGAGAAATCAGTGTTTACTAAAAATATCAATAAATCATTTCATTCGCGATAAAAACTAAAATTGGGTGAGTGTAAATAGAATCATATAAGTAAGTCGTTGCAATGCAGCCTAAGCACAGTTTGAGAATGGCTTTGAACGCCGAAACAGCTGTTACAATAATAAAAAATATAAAACCTGAAAAGCTTTTTTTGCTCCCCATTAAATACTAAATCATAGATATATCAACATTACATAGATCCAATGTTTTTCATCACTAATCCATCCCTCCCACTGTGGTGCGAGGCGATAGGTCAAGAGAGCCCGTCTGGAGAGGTCATGGGGTCTCCTTAAACCAGCCTCTCCTGATCTGTCCCGCCACGCAGTTGGTGGGCACATGCATCCGCATCAAGACCGGAACAAACCTCACCCCATGAACCCGGGCACCCCTACAAAATGACCAAACCGCGAACCACTCGGGGTGACCTATGGCAGAGGTGTTGGTCATTTAATAAATGGTTACCAGGGCAGTGGTACTCACACCCGCCTCCCAAACTGATAGATGTTATGAATACAAGGGTAAATTATTAGTTTACCAGTATAATGATGTATGTTGCTAAGCGAAATAGGTCCGCTGTAAAATAAATTAATGAAACTAAGTTATAAAGGTTTTTTAAGCATAAATTCATTTTAAAATAGCAGCTGCTGAAAAATAAGAAATATAAAAAAAAAACTTTCATTTTGCAAATTTGGCCATTCGATGAAGTTAAAAAAGGTTAAATAATTTTCCAATAAAAGCAAAAAGATTTTTTTTATCATCCACGAAGGAATCCAATAAAACATTTCGTGAAATTTTTATATTTTTATATTGCTACCTAACTCGTTCTTGATTTATGCAACATTCCATCTTTACATTTCTGGAAAAGAAACAAAAAAAGTTGAATAAAAGCTTTTATAATAAAGTAAATAAAAACTCCCCAGCAGTACGAATCTCTTATAAAACTTTTTTCATCTCGGAAAAGTATTCTCGCATTCATTTATTTCCCAATCTGCGACCTTGCATATGGAGGTTATGCTTTATCTTTGGAAAACTTTTTGTTACATGGCGTCCGGTAGACGATGCCAAAATCATTGGTAATCTACTTCTTCTATGCACGGTGAGAATTGGCCCTCAATCCAAAGACTGTTGGTGTAAAACCCGGATAATAACGAAGAATCGTAATCTGTTCTGTTTATAATATGTGAGTTTTTTTTTTGTAATAAATAACTGTTTTGCAGTATACGTATTTGCATTTCGTGCACTCGTTGAGTGGAAAATGCATTCAGTATCGCCCTGGTAAGAAGCCCGTTCAGGTAAAAGTGGCCATCTCATAGTTTAATAGTCATATGATAATAAAAAAAAAAACAATATGTTGTCAGCCAAAATAGTTGTTTTTTTTTTTACAGAAAGACAAACATTCCCGTGTTACAAATAACATAATTTGAAACTCTTACTATCAACATTATGAGCGAAAGATGTTGCTTGCGCAATGGTGAGGGACTGAGCTAGCAGAGTAATTCTTCCTACGACACCTGGGTGGGAACCAGACGAATTTGTCAACTCAGCCACTAACCGTAAACCACAAAATCAATAATCAGTTCCCCAAAAAATGCTGTAAACTGTCAAATTTCCTATGAAATCTGGTTATATTGAACATCTTGTAACCTTGATTCTTTCATTTCAGATTTTAAATAAAAGAAATATTATTGAACAACAATCTAAATTTATTTTATATAATTTCATGATTCTAAGCCAGTCTAGTATTGAGGTGATTTTAATGATCTAACATCATCTCAGGGTTTGTGTCAATTTCGAAGGTAAATTGACAAATGATAAGTATTGAATTATTTAAGTGATCGTGTAACAAAGCATTATCTAAAAAAACTGGGTACCAAGTCAAAAATCTCGACTAAATAAAAGAAAGGGTTAGGGTAAACCAGAATTCATATTAATCTAAATAAATATATTTAGTTAAACGAATTAAATAAAATACTTTCTTTTCACCATATCATTAATACTAAGATATCTACATGTTTCGAAAGCGATGCTTTCTTCATCAGGAGTAAAATTAAAAATAATAATATCACGTATAGACAAATGATAAAAATTAGAACGCAATAAACAAATTATAAACATAAACAAAATTTGAGTAAAGTAGGTAAGTAATTAATTAAAAATGTTAATAAAATATATATATATATACCATATATACATATATATTAGAAATTAAAAATAAATTGTTTTTATAATTAATTTTAATATGAAAATAAATTCAAGAGGTAGATATTTTTATAAATTATTTGTTAATTTTATAATTTAATTCACTATTAACGCTTTTCCTGATTTCTAAAATTTCAAATTAGTCTAATTGAAAACCGGTTGTATTTGTATGTATAATGTTTAAACCTTTATTTATGCCTAAAGAATGATTTGTTTCCAAAATGTGGTTGTCAAATTCAGAATAGTTGTTATTATTTAAATACCTTAGGTGTTCCTTAACTCTAATACTGAAATTTATAGAAGTCTTTTCTATGTAAAAATAGTTCCAATCGTTACAAATTAATTTATATTCCCCCGATTTATTTAAAATATTATCTTTAAATTTGTCATTTAAAATATAATATTTTAATTTATTATTTGTAGAAACTGATTTATATAGTATTTGGTAATTTCGAGGTATTATTATTTAAAAACAATATTTTTCTCCACTGTTTACTAACATCAGTTATTGTAAAGTTTATTTTGTTATTATTATAATATTTATTTTGTTTATTTATTTAATCAATTTATTAGTAATGACGCCACAAAGTGAAAACCAATCGTTTGAAGAAATAATAATATATTAAGCATCACCACATCGTCGAGTGGAGTCGCCTTCCAAAGCGCTCGTTTAGTCATCTCAGGAAACAGCTCCCCGTAGCAAGGTCAAGAAGGCGATCCAGAGATCTTGTCTCTCGGTCGAATTCATCTTCTTCTTCGTTTTCATTATGGCTGTAACTCTTGTCATTATGACAGTAAAGTAAACGGGTGGGAAGTTCAACCCGTTACAAACTACGTTTTTTCATATCGGATCGGAATTTCTTTTTAAATCCGTTTTAATCGTCATTTAAGTACTTCAGTATGATACAAGCAACGTCTTCTGCTCACTGTGATGGCAATAGGAGATTTTCAAATAATGTCAGCTAACGTTTCTTTGAAAAAAAACCTAACCATCACGTCGTTTCCTCGGCAGAGGGCGGACCGCCGAACAACTCGGTTTTGACAAACACTCCTTGCTTCATTCACATTCGTAAATCGTCTCATACATATTTTTATTTTATTCTGACTCTTGACATGACCCGATTCAAGTATTTGGTTCACTTGATGGTGTCACACCTTCCTCGAGCGTCCCCGGCTTCTACTGCCATTAACATATTCTTCTTGCACTCCTTCCTTCGTTCATCCGCTCTATATGCCCAAACCATCTAAGCGTCCCTTTCTCAATCTTAATTAATACGTTCACACCACATTACGTTCACAACACAATCTGAGACTAGTAGCAATAAACGTTTGAATGTTAAAAAATACAACGTATCTAGAACAGCACGAGAATTACGTTACCACATCCTAATTTTAATACGTTTTTAGGAAATTTAAGTGTGGACCATCAAATTCTGATCCCCCTGTATTACAAATTTCATTTTTATTCCTTCACATAACATCCTTTTCGCAATAAAATCTCAATTTCCGTGAATTAAATCGTATTCTAGGAAGAACGATGTATGAATGTCTTATATAGGTACACGGAACACGAGGAACTTATAAATCAGTTTCTTTTGACAGCTCGGCATTACTTTCCAATACGAGCCGCCACTTTGCGCATTTCTCGACCCTCTTTTCGCACTTTGGCTACTTCGATATTTTATAGAGCAAAGTTATGTAACTTTTAACAGGAATTCTTTATACCCACTGTTGGTATTCATAGAATGCCTTTAATACGACAATACTACATTATACTCAATTGCTAAATCTAAGGTTTGAAACTGTAAATCTTTTAGTCTGATGCAGTCAAAATTCTTGAACCGTGATCTCTTGCGCAATGAATTTTGTATAGCCTTTTCAGTGTTTAGAAAAGAGCAAATGGTTTTACCTGCAATACTGCTTCACCATGAGTTATGATTGTTCTCTCCACACATCGAACCTTAGTATTTGAGGGTAGTGTCACAAAACAGAATCTCTCGATCCGTTTCGTAAGCACATTTGAATTTGCAATCTTAGTAAAGTTCATCAATAGATCTAATATATAAAATATCCCCGACTAGCTCTACTCAGGGTAGATGGATGTATACGAAAAAATGATACATCCGTCTTTTAATCGTGTTGTCAGTTCGTTAATGGACGATTTTCGAAATTACCGCTTAGTTATCATTAATAAAAACAAATACGTATACATAGAAACAGGAATAGGGAATTCAAAATAAAAACAACTCTCTTTTGCTATATAAAAATACCTGGCAGTCAGGTCTATATTTTTATAGCTGCATTTAAAGGCTCTAGGAAAAGCTTTAACCTTTCTGTGGACGCCTTCAGATCATTAAAGGATAGAATGAATTTGAGTGATTTTAAATGATTTCAGTTTTATCAAAAAGCAAAAGGGAAATAAATAAGTAAGTAAATTGGAACGGAACCCGTTGTTGGTTGCAGAAGCTGGTGACAGTGCGGCTCCTCAGACTGGAATGAATGTCCCCTCTGTCTTTCCAACACCACCTGCCGTCGCTTTACCCCCTCCCCTTACCAAACGGAGCGGAGAAATACTTATCATAGACAACTAATGTTTATTTATGGTTAATTCCGGGTCTGCGGTTTGTCAACCTTAGTTGTTAGGGACTTGCTTCATAACAGTAGTCACAGCTATTCCTCAACAAAACTTTGGAATGAAATACCATTATTTATTCAAAGGTCGACATTACTGCAGTGCTTCAAGAATTTCATAAGTAAATAATGAAATGGATACTTGAGTGTATGATTTTGTAAAAAAAAATGTTTTTAATGTTTTTCGATTGAATTTTTTTTGTTATTATTTTAATTTATTTAAGTGTAGACATTTTATGAAACTTTAACTGCATCTAATATCCTGTAGGTACTGCTGAAAACCAGCTGCAGTCTGGGCTGCGGAAAGTATAGCTGAACAGAGACCTTTTTGTCAATTGCTAAAAATGAATAACTTATTATAATAAAACATGTTAAAACATTTATTGACAAATGAAGTGGATTAACCACAGTTTGAAAATGACCTTGAACGCCCAAACAGCTGCCACAATAAAAATATTAGCAGAACTTAATAATAACACAATTAAATTTGATTTACATTAAATTTTTTAAAAAGTGGAGTTGGAGGAGATTCAAACACAAAAACAATTAATAATGGAACAACACATAAGAAAGAAACAGAACGTCAAAGGAGGGAGGGAAGGGAAGAAGAAGTGGGAAAATTAGAGTTACTGGGAAATATATCTAATATGGGACTGTGAGACAAATTACGTTGAATATTAATAATGATTTAAAAAAAAATAGTGGTTTAAAACAAAGTGTTTGTTTTATTTAATAAATTGGTCAAACCACAAAGTAATTGCTTTCTATTTAAACAATTAATAATGCCACTATGTAGATCATATATAATAAAAACATTTTTTTTAAATGCATAGTAGAAAAGCAGAAGATTTGTATAAGTAAATTGAACTGAAAAAAGCTTTTTTGTCTAAAGTATTTTCAATAAAATTTTATATTTGGATTTAATCAGCAGTGCTTCGAATTTGTTTTCTGTAATCAATTAAAAAGATCTTCTTTGGTAAGTATAATGGAGCTTGTGCAAATGAATTATTTAATTTTGGGTATGGAAAAATATATTTAATTCGGTTTTCAGTTAAAAATTGGTATTTCTCTTTTCTTTTATGGTTTGAAAGGCCGATTCTTAATGTTTAGATCTTTGAATGTCCGAAGGTAAAGTAATTGTTCTATATATTACCAACACTTACGTATTCTATATGTCTTACTGTATCGGGCTAATCGACGTTTTGAATTTAATTTATAGGATTGTAACAACTACTTGTATACCTATCCAATATTCTAAAACCTCCAGTGTTGGGATTTTACCTTGGAAGTATTCCAAGTGAAATTTATTTCAATTTCAGAGGTAATACAGTGACATCTGTTGCCTGTTGCTTATACCACATCTACATAACCTAGACAAAGCAGATCGAGTAAGCTTGACAAATAATACCAGATGCATTCCAGGATTGTCCTTGTTCTGGTGGTGGATTTATTTGTTCGCGGAATAAAGAACCTTGAGTTGCTTAGCATGTACGAGTGATATAAAAAACCTCCATTTTACACTTGACAACGGAGTATATAGCAAAAGTTTGTTTGCTAACAGCTTTGTAAAATTATGAAAGCGCACAAAAAGTATGAAACAGTGATTTAGATATTTGGATTTAGAGTGCAGGACCAACACGAGGAAAAAGGAAAAGGGTGTTAAATATTTTTGAGACTAATATCTTAACCGTTAGAGTGCGGCCCAGCACCATTGCACTGTAAGCTTTATTTACGTAAATTGCGACGCAGCGCTATAGCTCTGCAATTTTTAGTGTGCTTTTTGTCGTCCTCGGGAGAGAACTTGTCCAATTTGAGCGTGGTATATTGCGGTTGGCGCGTGTCTCGATAACTTTATTATTGTTTATCCTGTTAAAATAAATACACTCTAAAGTGAATCGATATTTTTCACCATGTCGGAAGTTAGTTCTATTGCGGATGATCGTAATGTATTAAATGACAGCGGCACTACGGACGACGAGACCTTTGATCCCATAAATGAATGTGTGCAGCAAAGCAAATGAGATAAGGCGATCCTATCTCATATGCTCTTGCTGTAAAAAGGAACTACATGGACCACGGGAAAACACAATTGTGAAGTGAAATAATCTTATATTTTTGTATATTTAATAATTTTTTGTAGTTGTAAGTGTGTAGTTTTTTTTAATTCGAACTGTAGTATTCGTAAAATTTCATTCTTTACTTGTATAATTTAAAAAAAAAATCATCATAATTGATTGATATTTGTCCAAGTAATTACATTTTTATAGAATACCATACTATTTTTATTGAAAAACAAAGAATATCTGTAGCAATTTAAATACATACTTGCAAAATAAGCATAGCACTGAAACGTTTAAGGAGAATCTTTAATGCCATAAAACAATATGGTATTTGGTGGGCAAGGTATAACATCGGCTCCACTTGGAAGGACGCGTGTCATATAGCACGGGTGGAAGAGAGATGACTGCTAAAGAGGTATCTTTATAATTTTCTGAATGAACCATTCAGAAACACTAAAAATCTAAGGAAAAAACACATGTTACCGATTTCAATACGTAAAAAAATTATGGTTCAACAAAATTACAAATACACAAGAATAAAATTATTTAATAAATTACAGGAAAGTATAAGATTTGTTGATAATAACTTTACTGAATTAAAAAAACAAAACTAAAAAAAGAATGCTGAAAACTGAATAAAATATGTAGTGATAATAAAAAAAATAAAAAATAAACTTTTAAGTAACACCTCCCTCCTCATTGGTAAACATGGGTAAATCCTTATATAAAAAAATATAGACACAAAAGTTTCTTTTTCACAATATACTCGTAAAAAAAGAATTATTACAATATACATATGAATTATCACTCTGTATCGATTATTATATTTTTTATTAAACAAATGATTATGCTTAAAAAAAATTAAAGTGTTGGGGGTCTCAAATTTTGATCATTTGATTGTGTCGAGGAGAAAGAATACCGCATCTTTAGATATAACAAAACTAAAGACAAATAGCAGAGATACTAACAGAGAGACTGGCAGCAGAGAGACTGACAAAGAGACTGGCAGCAGAAAGACTTGCAGAGAGACTGACAGTATAAAGACTGGCAGAGAGACTGGCAGTAGAAAGACTGGTAGAGAGACTGGAAGTAGAGAGACTGGCAGAGAGACGGGCAGCAGGGAGATTTGCAGAGAGACTGGCAGGATTGAAGTCGTTCCTTGAAAGCGGAAAAATCTCCATGGTCTATCGATGATGATTAGTTTGACTGGAAAAAATGTTGAATTCATGCAGTAATATGAAAACAACGGTAGATTTTAATTTTGAAGATATTAATGAAGTCGATGGGGTAACCTAGTATATACTCTCCCAGTTGTGAACATTTTTATTACTTCTTTCTGGAACAATCATGCAATTTACACAAACGTTTCCGTAGTATTATGAGCTGTGCAAATAAGATAAAAGAGAGGTCATTCCATTACCGGAATTGACCCCTGACCCGCTTTATTAAATCTGAGCGTTTATTTAACTGAGTCATAATAACGTCCATTATCCTACAATTCAAATAAACAAATTATCTGTTGACCATTTACATTTGATGAGCGCTGTAATCCGTTCCTTATCTAACTAAATCTTCCTTTGTTTGAAACGATTAGTTAAATTTAACTGCGGTAGTTAAATTCTCTCGCACTTAAATTTAACGTGTTGATATTCGCCGTTTTACGACATTAAAATGTTAAGGTGTTCGCCCTGTTTAAGATAATGTTATTTTTTAATCTCTCCACAGGTACTCGTTTTACTCCGGAATTTTTATAATTACGTTCAGGTTATTAAAAAGTGTCTAAATTGAAAATATGGCTAGCGACGGTATTTTTTTAATTAAATCCACATTATATTGTTAATTTGGTAATGTTTAATTAAATTTAAAAAATACAGTTTGATGCTCGGTAATCTGGAAACTTAATGGTTTAACCGAAATTAACTAGCAAACAACAAATAATGTCGTAATTGCATAATGGGAAGGCTAACGGAAGAATAATATTGAAATACGGCAAATCTGTCATCCCATTATACTCAGCTAATGACAAATAAACTTGTTGAATAAAGTAATGGCGGCCAGTATTAGTTCGACTCTCGGTTCAGACGCATGGTCGACCGGTCTATACAAAATTTAATTTGTCTTGGAAATATTCATGTCAACATGTTTTCTTACTGAAATAACTGATCCGTAGGTGCTCAGAAAACAAAATTAAAAACCACAGAATTTTTTTTTAATTGTTCACAAATATTTAAAAATAGGTCTTGTTTACTCCGGAATTTTGTTTTCTTATAATTGATACTTTTATTGTACAAATGTAACTTTGGAGTATTATAGTATTTAAATTTAATTTAAATCAAATTTAATAATGTTTTTATTAAGTTCTGCAAGTATTTTTAAACTGCCAGTTCGAAAATGGCCTTGAACGCCGAAACAGCTGTCACAATAATAAAAATTAAAAATACTTGCAGAACCAAATAACAACATTTTTAAATTTGATTTACATTAAATTTAAAAAAATCCTTCTATCTCTGTTAATTTAATTATTATATTATAAACTCCTTAAAATCCAATAGACGTGTCTGATCAGGTGTAAAAATATTAAAAATGCATTTACTAATTTACATTTTGCAAACAAAAAAATTATTTTGAATTACATACACAAACACAGACATCTCTTTAAAAATCAAACAACTTGTACGTTTTCCCAGGCTCATTTTTCCAGAAGCACATGTGGTACGTGTAACTAAATTACTCCCGTACGCGAACTTCCAGATGATGCCAAATGATCAGTGATTTGAATTGCTCGCAAAAGAAATTTCATTCCATTTGGAATGATTTCTTTGTTCCCCGCGTATTGTCTTGCCGAAAGCTCGGAGGGCTTCTCTAAAAAGCTTCTGGAAAAAAGGTTCCTGAAAAAAGCTGTCATATGGGGCTGGATAAATAGAATCACAGAACAATGCCAGCCTTTTATTCCAGGCAAATTGAATTCTTGGAATGGATTGTGGGAGTTGGTGTTGGGGAGGGTTGGGAGGGGGATGGGGGAGGTATTATTGGTGGAAATGAGTGCTTACACTCTAACTCATAACCATCTATTTGTATTTGAGGAGTATTTCTGACATTTCTTTGCTCCCATTCTGTTTCCACGAAAGGGCAATCTTTTATTATTTTTTGCGGTGATACGAGTATTTTGGAGTGGATGCTAATCAGTGGTTTACGACCTGTGGCTCACGACCCACAAAAATATCAAAATAATTAAATGTTTCGAAGCTCATCTAGATATTCACAGGATATGTTTAAGTAACTTATTGAGCAACTATCAACCGTTTGCGCTTGTCAAACTGACTGATTGCTATGTTCAAATTGGTTTTAACGTTAGATTCCGACTTTACTAATGTGGCTATCTAGCAAATATTCCCAGAGCTATAATATCAATGAAAACCTTCTATTCTGGAGTAATTAGAAATTATTCTGCGATAATAAACGCACCCCCGACATTTAGTTCTCATCCGGATAACTTAGCGATCTGTCTATAGACGTTACTATTTTTGTAGTAATATTGTGAATGTGTTATTTTTTTATAGCCATATGTATACTGTATAATATTTTGTATTTTTTTTTATGAATATGCACCTAAGGAGTACTGTAGGAGTAGTATTAAGATATATATATATATATATTTTTTAATGTTAATGTATAAATAGAATGTAAAAGTAGCACTGTAGGATACCACTGAATGGAATTATTTAATCATTTTTAAGTTTATTTATAGTAAAGCGCACTTGAAGTGAAACAACACAAAACTGCGCTATATAAATGCTTTGTTATTATTATTATTATTATTACTTAATAAAATGCAACAATTTTTTTTAATAAGATAAAAAATACATTTATATACTAGATGCTAATGTTGTATTTTTTATATACTAGAACCACCACTGGGTTTTATTCCGAGGAGCACAAATTCGTATAAACAACGTATATTCTTTCTAAGGTAGTACGATGTTAAGAGTTTTGTAGTAAATCTTATGATAGTATGTTGTCATGCATTCGGATTTAAATAAACAGACTAAAATACTATTGGGTTCAATACGTTATAACCTATATGACTTAATAATGTATAAAGCTGTGTGACATCCGAAAAAATATTGTAAATGTTGGTCACGGTGCTTTTTAGTTTGGGAAACCTTGCTCTAGTTTCTTATTAAAGCGTTTCCTAGAAAGGCAGATTGGCAGGTGTTTTTGCTTCATTATTTAATGCGAAATTATTAAACAACGTTCCGAGTTCGGTACATTTATTGTTACTGTAATCACAGCGATATTTATTCCTTAAATAAAATATTCAGAGAGCGTTTTATTCGGTTTCTACTGCCGCACTTAAAATGTATATTTCACTGGTTTTTGTACCCGGCGTCATCCGTATTTAATTTCTAGTAAAATTATATCCTGCGTGATCTTGGACCACGTTTTTAGTTATATTATTCTCATCTGCCAACAAACTTATAGTTGTTCCGGTTACTTCACTTTTGATATTTATTTTTATTTATTCATTTTTATTTATTTACAGTCCATTTTTATAATATAATCAATTAGTATACATAGAATGATGTGTATGTACTGTAAATTATGAATATTTAATCGTGTATCGTGAATGCCTCACTAGGAGAACCTGTACTGAGGTGTTCCGTATTTATGATGTAGTATTATTGCGAAATTCTGATACAATTAAGTTAAAGAATAATAAAAAATGAAATAAAAATATTGTAAAGAAGACAAAAATACAAAAAAAATATATTACGATACATAATTGACTACGAGAGAAGCAGTTGGCGTTGCATTGAGCGATTGGGCTTCAAAAAATTTCCATTCATTTTTACTAATTTTTGTAGAATATTTAAGTAGGTACCTACTAACTTACCAATACAATATTTTTGAAAAGATACCTATTTAAATAATAATAATATCCTTATTGTAATTAAATTTAACTATAACTAAAAGACATGTATAATAAAATAATGTAAGTGTACAGTGGTTTATAAAGTAAAATAACAGTTATAGTTGAAGATTCACATAACCCACCTCACTAGGCTAGCCTGTGTTGAGGCAGTAATTTTGCAAATTATTTTATAGTTTTAAAATACCTATGAATATGTACTTATATATGTTTCGTAAATCGTTGAATCAATAATTTCGAATTTGGGTGAGTGCACCGGTAAATGCCATATCATTACTTTTAATCCAATTTTTTACATTGTGTTTGAATATTTTTTTTGTGAATCAGATTTTTTAATGTTAACCGGAAGAATATTGTAAATTCTTGTCGCAAAGTACCTGAAATTCCGTTGGCCAAAAGCAGTATGAATTACAGTAAATATAAAGTTAGTATCTCCATCTACATGTAATCCAAACAAAATCTTTTTATTAATTATTAATATGTTAACGAATATAGTTGCTGTTTTCATTGGAAAATTCCACGGATTAAAAAATCTAATTGAACTTTAACATAATATAAAAAGACATTGTCAGCAAATTTCAAAATTAATAATATTAAATTGATTAATTAATTCGTTAATAATATGTGGCAGAGCTTTCACTACCCCATCATTACTGTATTACATCCCCTTTCATCGGTAGTTCAGTCAATTTGTTTATGATTTTGTGAAGCCTACCAATCATGGCTGTGGTTTAGTACCTAAATTTGTCTTTGGAGAAGAAACAGCACATCAAGTTACAAGATTTATTCGAGCATACATGAAGCGGACCCAAAGTCAGTTTCTAAGGCTCGTAGTGTAAGGTTTTCCCTAGGGTAGGTATGCTCTACACATGTACATACATAATACATTAGGACAGGGAGCTGTCTAATACAATCAGTACACAAGAAACGATGGATTGGGGGGAGACAGATTTGGTCAATTTGGTCATCTCGTGTTCAGCAACTGAGTCTGGACCACTAGGGATGTTTGATATGGATGAAGCATACACCTTATCAATAGTTAAATAGTACATTGATACAACCTCTCACTAGTTCTCAATAGTTATCTTTAAAAAACTAGATCATAAATGTATTATAAGAAGTAACATCAGAAAGAATCTCCTTGTCCCGAGGACCACAATACGGCAAAATATCAAAAGACATATATATGGAATATGGAATTTTGGGATGGGGCTCAGCTGCACCAAATTACATTAAACAGTTAAATTCAACCCAGAAATGCATCAAAAGACCATTTTAAAGGTCTCCATAAGGACGTCAACAACGGAAATTTTTAAACATTTCAACGTTCCAAGTATCCAAAAAATCTTTGCAAAAATATTCTAGTTAATCATCTTAAAAATGAGAAAATGGCTATGACTCTTCATGATCATAATACCAGAACAAAGCAACTAGAAAAGATAAATATACCTAAATACAAAACTACTTTTGGATAAAGAAGCTCTGAATTTTTAGCTGTTAAATTATATAACAAACTCACACTTAATATCAAAAAAGGTAATTTAATCAATAACTGCATAAGTCCAGGAAAACTTGGCTTAAGGAATTACCAAAACAAGAACTGACTACTATTTTCAAAAAAACGTCATAGAAATTACTGGAAAGACGCTACCCTAACCTTGAAGTTGAAATATAGAAGTCGCTGAAACCCCTTTATGCAAAACCTGGACCGCCTCACCACAGAATCTCCTAATGAAAAAAAATCTATAATTCTCGTATATGTATTTTTAATTTTTATACCTTAACTTATAATATCAAAATTATATAGAAACTAATAAAGAATATATATATACATTTTTTATAAACAAAAATAGCATCTGATGCTCTCTGACCGGATATTAGAAGGTTGCAGGTTCGAGTCCTGTCGGCGACATTTATCTTTTCACGGAAGGTTTTTTCAATTTGGATGAGTGTTTCAGGCTAATAATTGTTGTTTATAAAAATAATTGTTTCCTTTTGCGCTATGCAGAAAAATCTTGTCTTAAAAACTTTAGTTTATCCATTAATATGTATATGCATATCTGAGACCGAAATTAAATAATAAAATCCGACCAGAAATAAACATTAAAACCTGAAAAACTATTAAATAATGTCAACTAAATTTATTCAGACCACACTTAGCAGATAGATTGAAGAAAGACTATAATTACAAAATATTACACTGCGCATAACGGAGTATTTGGTTCCTTGGAACGGGAAATTTGCCTAGCTGGGAACTAATATCTACTTGACAAGACATGATAGCACATTTGAATTATTTTCAGTTTTTTAAATTTTTTTTATATGAATACCGCACAGGAGTCCCAACTGCTCCCAACCGTCTGGAGCCAGTGATACTATGGCATTCCCAATTGGGGAATGTTGTGAGGCTGAAGGCATTGGGGAGGGGAAGAAGAAGGTGAAGAGGAAGGTGGGTAAATACCTGGCTATTCAGATCTGGTCACCAAACACGGCTAAAAGTCATTTCGAGCAACCTTTCAATTCTGAATGGTGGTCTTTCACCAGGGCGATCCTGAGAGTATCTTCAACTCTTTGTTTAAATATTCTCAATTGTCATTAGTTATTATACAATGTTTTGTATTTTCTATTATATTATTATGCTGTATAAATGTATCTACGTAATATAAAAAAAATAATATAGTGTTGGTAAAATATCAAAGCCACCAAATTATTTCACTTTCAGTTTGCAATAAGTAAATTTATACCTTTAACTAATACTTCTTCTATTGCGTGATGAAATAAATGCTATATGACAGAACATTCAGTATTCGGCTCCTCGTGGGTGACGTGAGTATAATTATGAAGTAGGAAATGTTGCTTTGCCGACAAATGCCTGGCGGTGAGCGGCGGAAGGGAACTGAAGGGTCGTGAATAATTTGACTTTTTTGATCTAAAATCTATTATTTTGTTAAAAATATCCTTTGGGTAGGCATATTTTCTATTGGTACCACTGTCTCAGTTTTTAAGGTAGTGGTTTTTATTAAACTTTTTCTGTTTATCTATCAATTGGGTTCTCGAAGATCTCGTTTACGTAAGGTTGTGTTCTGTAATGAAATTTGTTGTTAAACACGACATCCCTTTTTGCAAATGAATTTGATTTTCTCCCATTACAGAATAAAGTATAAATGTTTTCGTAGAAAATTAACTTTGTGGTTTGACTTATTTATTATGCAAAATAAACATTTTATTTTGAACACCTTATTTAATTTATAGCATCGTCAATCGGTTTCGCCTAACCCGAGTTTTGTCAGGGTAAAGTTTAAAATTTTACCCTGAAGAAATTAAAAATAAATTAGTGGTGTAAAACAAAGTATAAATATTTTCATACGAAGCGGTAACTTGGTGATGTGACATTATAATTTAAAAAATAAAACAATAACTTGTATACATCACTTTTATTTTATACTTTTGCCCACCGGGTTTCGCTACTACCGTAGCTTCTTCAGAGCAGTATACAACTAAACTATGAACTAAGATACACATGTGTTATAGATTGATAAAAAAACAGGCGAGTGGAAGGCCAAGGGTGGGAGATCAGCAGGTGTACTTTGTTTATTGGGAATAATTTAAGAATTGGACTTTTATTTAAATTTAATAGATTATTTATGAGTATACTATTAGTGTTTTTGGCTTTTCTTATTTCTAACGCTTCCAAGTTATCTAGTCGAATGCCTATTCCATTTTTATGCAGTAAACTCGTGCCTGTATTTTTATTGAATGTGTGATCTGTTTCAAGTATAAATATTTTTAAGTTTGCTTTCGCTGATTATTGAACTTAAGGATCGACAGTCCTGAACATTTTATTATCGTTGATTTTATCAGTCCACCACTCTTGTTTATGTTTTATTTATTTTATTTTAGTTATTTGTATATTTATATTTTAAAAAACAATAATTATAACTTATATGCTGTTACATATAACTGATTATTATAACTTGCATAGTATAGGGTACTATTACAAAATATTGGATTTTATCCGGCATAACTTAATGTAGTTCTTACAATCTATTTGAAATATATTCATTGGTGTAATTTAGATTGGGACCGATGGCACATTATAACATTACATACTTTTGTAAAATAAACTGGTTTGCGTATTGGTTTTGCTATTTTTCGGTAGTCTGATTTCCTCACATATCCTTGTACTATGTCTGTGAATATTCAAGTTGTAAATAATATTGTCGGAAAAATATTTTCGTAAAAATTTGTTTCTTATTTTATGTATAAAAATTATTGAGTTTTAAGTATTTACTCGCATTGCTCTATTTTTGAGAATTCGTAATTGGTTTTGTTCCCTGTTATTACGCAATAATAATAATAATAATAATAATTGGATTACTTCTATAGCGCCGTTTTCGTGAGAAAATCACCTCAAGGGCGCTTTACAATTAATAAAATAACATATACAACCAATACCTTACAGTTAAACTTTATTACTAATGGCATATAAGTAAGACTTATGGCTAGGGACTAACTACTGAGACCTACAATTAGTGACTCACATCTACGGCTTATAGGTAGTCACTCACCAACTAAAAGTTATAGCTAGTGACAATTTAAACTTAAGTAGGCATAACTAGAATAAAAACCTAACACATATATAAACCCAGTACCCATTTAAAACTAATACATATCTATGACCAAGTGCATATTGTGTATACAATACTGCAAAATGACGTACAACTATGGCTTAAAACTAGAGTCTTACAACTAACATACCTATTTATAATAATATAAATACATGTATGATTATTGCTCGTGCTGTCAGTGGTAAAGCACCCAAAAGTGTAATAATTTTTATCGAAATTAAAGAAGACATGTATCTTCGTATATTATATACGTACATATCCATTATTTCATGATCTACCACTGTCGTGTCAAAAACAGTAGTTATTCAACTTACAACCGTAATGAAGTCTGTAAAGAAGTGGATCCGTAATTTCATACGAAGGCCAAATACTACCCACAAAAAAAAATATTTTCGTGGCACCGCTCAATTGCTCAATCTCTTCCGAGGGCCTTAAATTAAAACCAAGGACCCGCCTCGGCGATAACAAGGATCGTAAAAACGGCACCCACAAAAACGAGAATGTAGACTCAGCTGTGAGCTTTAAGCTCGGATGATCCTTTTCAGGCCATCGAGGGCGGGGAGTAAAAAGAGCATAGCTTTTGGCTCTGGTCCACTCTCAGCGAAACTCGAAGATGAAAGGAAGGCAAAACGTAGGAACTGGGTGAGAATTTTTTAGCAGGGTGACAAAAAAAACTTTCGTTGAATAACCAGCACAGTTCGGCTGAGATGGGGTTTTAGAAGTGGAAAAAAATGATTTTATAAAATTTACTGTTTTGCTACCCGGTTTTGCCCCTGATTTGATTAGTAAAATGGATTAGTTTCACGTTGCCTTACCATTGTTACCGAACGGTCAAACTTTTTTTCTCCCTATAGATTTTCATTCAGTTCTCAATAAATTGTTTTTCTAAATCTTTTTAATATTCAACAATTGAAAATATGTGACTAGCAATATGGATAATTGTCTTATTTTGGACGGTAAAATAAAATTCATTCAAGCTTCTTAGATCTTGATGGAAATGACGCCGCGAGCTGAAAACAATCGCGTTGAATTATACTATCCAAGCTACAAAACTCTTTACAATAGATTTTCCATGTTTTTCCTACTTAACTGTGTTTTCTTCAGTTCACTTCATTCAGAACACGTCGTGGAGTAGTACCATTATTTTTAAAACATTCCCGGATGGATGGCTTAACTAGTAGAGGAATTGAACGCACGATGCCTGAGTGGGAACCAGATGAATTTGTAAACTAAGCCACTAACCGGTAATCTTTTAAATGATTCGATAAACCCATCTCACATCAATTTATTTTATTTTATTACTAACTTACTTTGTATTGTCACAAATCGCTTTGAATATAAAAAAAAACATATTTTTTTATTTACATAATCATTTATTCAAGAAAAAAATTGATACAGAGTAATAATTCATGTTTATTGTAAAAATATTTTGTAATATACATAATGAATATGTAGTTTTACGTCTATTTTTTTGTATAAAGATGCACCCCCATAAAAAGCTATGCTTGTGCTTATGGGAGGGGTGTTATTTAGAAGCTTTTCTTTTTAAATAAAATTTTTATTATTACTAAATTTATTGTATATATTTCTCTTTACAGTCGGCTTAAAAAAAGAGACGATTTTGTTCTTTGGCACAACCCTGATGTTACGTGTTTTGATTGCTGACACGTGTCTTAAGAACAAGTCTCTGGTATGGTGACATACTATTACTTCTCGCTGCTCCAGTCTCGTATTCTGGCACCGTATACATTATACACAGTGTACAATGTATTACATGAGACTGATTTACTTTGGTGTTATTATTAGACGAAGGGGAAAGTAAAATAGGTTATTAGGAGGGAAAGAAGAAAAGAAAATCTCAGCTCGTATTATTTAGAAACGTAACTTCATTACTTTGATGTGTCGTAGGATAAAATATAAATATGTGGTTGGTGGTAGTTATCTTTTTTTCTCAGGTTTCAGTTATTTTTCGATTCGTGCACTAGTTTCTCGTGAACTTTTTTTCCATTTCCGAATCTTGTTATTTTTTTTCGTTTTTATAATAAACTTAGTTACCACAATTAGTTCCTGCTCTCAATTGTCTGGAGCCAGTGTGACTATGGCGAGATGAAGGAGATGGGGAAGAAGAAGATGGAAAAGTACTTGGTTATCAGATCTGGTCACCAAACACGGCTAAAGCCATTTAAGGCAATGTTTTAATTCTAGTGGTCTTGCAATCTGGAACGTGCCGTAAATATACTATGTATTATTTCGAAGGAATAAATTAAGAAATAACACAAATTAATCAAATAAAATTTACTTGCGCACGCCAGAATATGAACCCGAAACCTTTGGATTCATAGCCAAGAATCGTAACCACTCATCCACGGAGACCGTAAAATATTAAATTTATCAAATTATTATCAACTCTAACTAAAACTCGGATTACTCTATTAAGTGATGATATTTAGACATTTGATGACAAATATGTAGAGATCAGTGGCGAGCATCGCTCTATGATTAAATGTAAGCTGTATGTAGTTTTTCAAGTTGTTCATATATTCAAGAAAATACTTGAAAATGGCCATTCTACCATGGGGATGATCCGACGCTCTGGGAACCCGTTTGCACGGGGTGCTTTAAGGCGATCCACTAAAATTCCAACGATATTACGCACTCCTTACTCAGGACGAAATTTCCAATTGACACTGGCCGCATGTTTCGATTTACGCCAAAAAACATCACCAAAATGCGTATTTTATTTTATTATTTGATTTTACCTTATTTTTTTTTGTAAAGCTCAGGCATAAACATTAAAATGTTTTAGGGTCATATTCTAAAAAAAAACTTAATTTTCCACTATGAACAATACGACAATATCGGAAAAAGGATTCGTAAGTAGGGGATTTTTGGCGCATTAAACATTTTTTTAGGTCTAATGCTTTATTTTTTTCTAAGCTTATATAAAGATACACCAAAAAACGGACGGTTAAACAAAAGACCAAGGTTTGTCCTCCTTGCAGTATTTAAATAAATCATCTATGATATTTATAGGCCATCAAATTGTCAAACCGAAAATACATGATTTTGCATTACTTCCCATTGAATCGCCATAATGTTTACACTTAGGCTTACGGATTTCAATACTTCGTTTGTGTGAAAGCATTATAAAAGAGTATTTATTTTGCACCCTCCCCAGATTGTTATGGCCAACTGAATAAATGGGCATACAAATTCCTGACCTCTATTTTTTAAAAAGAAAGACATTCCCTGGTTACGAATAACCCGAGAATATTTGAAAATCTCCTCCTACCACCACAGTAAGCGGAAGATGTTGCTTGTATCGTAATGGAGGACTTAGCCAGCCGAGGAATTGAACTTACGACGCCTGGGTGAGACCCCAACGCGATGTCAACTCAGCCACTCACCGGTCGTGACCTATTTGTATATTATGTATTATAATCAATTAGATTATCTATTCAAGAAAATTTCCCTATCAATAATACAAAGTTTCCAACAGTTTTTTATTTGTTTGAAATTGGTTGTCTTTATATTGAAAGCTCTGTTACTTTTGACTGATTTTTTGTGTATTAAGTAAATATTTGTGAATTTATTTGTTACTCACCATATATTTTAACATCCCGAAAAGTGTTTAAATTATATAAAACTCTTTCAGAAATTTGTCGCTTTTTTTAAATATTGATTCAATTTTTACGATCTATTTTCAGGATATGCACAGCTTTCAGCCTTTATAAACTGCACGCCGCTGATAGAAATAAAGTGTTTCGACACGGTGAAGAATATACAGCACTACAGATCTGGATTTTATTTATTTGAAAAATAGGGGTACATTCAAATATTTATAGAAATTCCGTTTCAGTAATCATTACAAGATTTCTTCATCCATTGTATTCACCGCCGTATTTGAGCTACAGTTAATTTATTTTATCGTGACATTGTATGGTCGCAGGCGATACTTTCGCTAGATAACGCATGACAGAAAACAATTGTTCTTACCAAGCGTTGCTAAATGACCAACCGCTATGTTACTCGTAGTATTTTTTAGCGCAAATCGTTCATATAATTATAAATCTCTTTCTTTCACTGCAAGATCATACACAGTGATAGTGAATCTTTGAACCTTTTTTTGTGACATTATTTTGCCTTCAACATTTTAACATCTTCGTTTGTTTGGTCATCGTGCAAACAAACAATATCGTTATTGCACTATCGTGTTTTTGCATGCACCAAGTTTCAGTGAGATAGTTAAATAAACATTATCATTTGTAACAAAATAATTCATAAACTTTATTGCGTTTACCACACATGTTGTAAACACATTTATTAGAGATATGTAAACGCCTATTGAATATTATATGATATATTACGTATTTATTTATTGTATTATATACGCACTATATGGGCTTTTACATGTATAGTTAGTTATGCTAGACACATATATTAATAATTGTTGAGGATGTATGCAATAATCGTCAGTTTGTATTTGTATTCCGAGCAGTCAAACATATCTACTATGTCTGAATATGTATTTCCTTCTGCGCGGAGTCTAGGTAATAGAGAATTTTTGAATGACTCAGTCCTGAAATTATTGTTACAATTGAATAAAATTTTAGATCGAGTAGTTCTAGTTGGAATATTAAATTTAATTAAGCTAAGAATTTCAGGGCTGTCTATATGGTAAAACCATTAACGATTTCGAAAATATAACTTAGGTCAGAAACGTCTTTTGTCTGAGAGTTTTAATAATTTTAGTTCTTTCATTAAGTAATTGTAATTTGTAGTTTCTATAGGTAATGTATGATGCTTTTATTTAAATATTTTGTAGTGAAATCCTTTAGCTACGGTATTTGCGAATGTTTCTCTTAAGTGGTGTCAGATGGAATAATTTTCTATTAACAATATGTTATGAATAAGGGTATTTTTCATATCAAAATCTTTTTTTTCTCCTGTAAAGTTTTCATATTGTAGCTTAAATGATTTTACATATTTACAGTCGATATACCAATACGATAGACCAGTAAGTCAACTTGATTTGGATAAAATCGTGCAATCTTCAATTTTACAGCATCTGCTATAAATACTCCCACGCATATTTCCAAAAATGTCAAGAACTTTAAAAAAAAAAAATTATGAATAATGATGTTCAAACTTAAATACCAGTATATATTTCGATTTTTACTAAAGTTAGTTTTCATAGTTAAAGCCCGCCGAAACGCTCCAAATCTATGGCCGGTCGGTTTTGATCAGTTTTGAGGTTAGAATGTCAAATGTCAAAACAAGGATGAGCTTTACCGTACATAACTTTATATTCTATTCATATTAAACCATAACTAAAAAAGTAATAAAATTATGTACCTTTTTAGAAACTTCAACTCGAAGAATAATAATAGTGTTGACCATTAACATTATCATAATATCCGTATTGGTAATTGGTTTGCTCATGAATACCCTCATTTCTTTCACTAATAATAGTTGTTTACATTGAACAACAATTATTGAGATTAAAGGCACCCGAATTAAGTTTATGTTTCGCTAAAACTAAAGAAAAAAAAAGTATTTAAAATACAAAACAAAATCGAAAAATACAAATCTCCATACTAATTCAAAAACAGAAAGCGCACGTGACGTCAGTTGTTCCAAATGCAATGGTACCAACATAACACGGTGTTTTGATGAGCTCATTTTTTATTCATTCTACGTATATATTAAATGAAAGTTATATATTCAGAATCTGCGTTTGCAAATCTATATGAATATATATTTTTCACCGGAGTTCCTTGTTCTATAATGCCCACGGAATGGTAACGATGATTTTTTTTTCGCTGTTGATCTTCTTTAATCAGGGCAAATTGTATCCGTTTTAATATGGTTACGTATTTCACAACACCTAAAAATGCTTGAATAAAACCTTTTTTGATTATTATAACAAGAATTAACAGAGAACAAAGCAAGACAAATATGTATTTTGATCAAAAGAGCAAAGTAGGTACTTGTTATTATTAATTGGAAACATAATTGCTTTGTAAGACTTAGTTAATAAATACTTAGAAATTGTGGCATACTTTCATTAAAAATATATTCCTTCAAGAAGGCTTTGTTCCATGGGTATTTAACATATTTATGTACTTCAATTAGAAAATTTTGTTTGGAATGTCAACAAGAGTTTTTTGTTAACAAGTTTCCTCATATTATAAGAAGCACAATTACTTCGTATTTTATATTAATACTTGAAGTACCCGGCGTTACCCGGGGTTACGAAAGGTTTGGAGTAAAGTTTGAGATGGTGATGTGTTACCCCTATCCCTACCGTTACTCAGTAATTTTCCTCTTATTTTAAATGTCAAGTGTGCACAATTTCATCAAGAAGTATCCAAATTCTGCTTTAGTGGGTGGGAAAAGGGTGTGAGGGTGGTTTTTAGAAATCTCATGTAGACAGCGATTTTCCTTTTCTTTTGAAGGTCAAGTGCGGAAAATTTTAACAAGCTCGGAAAATAACTAGAATTGATAGGAAGCAAGTGGGGGCGTTGGGGAAATGATGAAGAGTATGGTGGGGAAGTATCTGTTCTTTATTTATTGCGAATTTTTAATAAATTTTACTATTAGAGTGATTTTAGCAATTTGTTTAAGAATAAAGGGTTTTCAGAACTAACTACGAGTGAACTTGGAGCCTAAGAAAGTGGATAGACGCCCTCTCATTGTGGTGATGGAGAAAAATGGTCAAGATTCCATAGACAGCCTACAGCGAATCCAAAATAACAGTGGTTAGACGCAAACCTCCTCACATTTAATATCAACAAAATACAATATATGACATTTTCCATACGCCAACATAATGTTTCAAATATCTGCCTAAGCCTCATTGGCTTAGGGCAGTTACGTTACTCCAAATGCTAATAACTCATGTTAATCCAAACACTCCCGAAATCTTGACCAAAATCTCACTCTTTGTTTATGCTCTACCCTTAAATCGTTAAAGACGTTAAATGTTTGAGAATATTCATAGATCACTACATTACTATGCCGGGAGGCGCATATTAATGACACAGCAAAAATGCTCCGTACACTCTGCCATATATATTATACTTTCTTAGACTATTTTAGACATACAGAATCTAAGAAGCGTCTTTTTTATCCTTTTCCAATCCGTAG
This sequence comes from Halesus radiatus, assembly GCA_022606495.2. Lineage (NCBI taxonomy): Eukaryota > Metazoa > Arthropoda > Insecta > Trichoptera > Limnephilidae > Halesus > Halesus radiatus. The sequence continues at coordinate 93 of JAHDVE020008548.1, read as the reverse complement.
CATCATATAGGGTATAATGGAATAGGGTGGTTGTGCTGAATTCATTATCGATTCAATTGTTACATTAAAAAGGAAATATTTATTAAAAGCTTC
>JAHDVE020008547.1:0-108703 GCA_022606495.2 Halesus radiatus | reverse complement strand
CGGGGACTATAAAAACAGAATTTGTAAAATAGTCACCTGCGGCGCATTCTACCGTTCGTGACTAATGTAATAAAATTAATTTACTATTCCTTTTAGCCTCGTAATAATTAGGGTATGTTGCAAATGATAAAAATCGACAAAAAATGTAAACTTTTCACCTGCGGCGTACTCTTCCGTGTCTTCATTTATGATACAATCTATACGCCACACAGACTTGACTTGAAAAATACCCTAATTAAGGATGCTATATAGTTTATATATCGAGTTTTTTTTTAAGTTTCAAAATATATCTAAATCTCATTCAAATATTTATTTAAGAAGTGGTACAAAAAATATATGCTAAATCTCTCTTGTCCTCTTGAGAGGAACTGGGTTTACAAATAACAAATAACTGGTATTTGTAACCCCAGCTCTGATCGTATATATACAGGTCAGGTCATAAAATAAAAAGAGGAAAAGGGTTTTTAAATTGTTTTATTAAATCATTATCTACCACCATTATTGGTTTGTCAGTGCGTGGGATCTAGTGTGAGAAACCAATGTACTCCCGTGTCGGCAAACGTCATGGCATTGCGAACATGAGAATGGTTTCTCTTATAAGTGGATTTTGCTGTTAGATGCCAAATCACTTTGCCGCGTGCATCTGTGTTGCATTTCGAACACGAGAATGCCTTCTCTCCAGAATGTGTTCTTGCACGAGTAAATAAACTATACTTTCGTGTGAGCTAGTACGGACATTGCGTCACAGAAATGGTTTATCCCCGTAGTGGTTCCTTACGAGTCGCCAGTGCACATTCCTGGCTGCAGGCCCAAAGCATTCCGGACATGCGAACGGTTTTTGTCAAGTGTGAGTGCGAATGCGATAAACCGATGGATTTTTCTGACTGCAAATATACGTGCAGTTTAGACAGGGTAATGGTTTATCTTTAGTGTGCGTTCTAATATGACGCTCTACGTCACACTTCACACACGGAAAGGAACACAAATGTCGCATTCGGCATCGATCTTCAATTTTAATTTTCGATTTATTGGAACGTTTTCTTATCACGTTATTGCCTATACAGCAATTGTACGTACGTACATTTGAATAAATTGGATGCGAGAGTGCGTTCCAGGGTCTAAGCAGCCGAAATTAGGTTTTTGAGAGAAGCTGCCTATGAGTTACAGAATTAAATCGAATGAGAAGTTGGACGATCCGAGATATGCTTAGCATAGCACCCCTCCTACTTTCCAATAAAAAGCCGCACAAGGTAGCTTGGAAGCGTACTTAGAATGCCAAAACACCGATTTTTGCATAAAATAGTGCCGGCATTCCAGAGGGAAGACGTCAAAGAGTTTGGTAAAATAACTCGAAAGGCTGAAATACCCCAAGACAGGTATTTACACGCCTTTGTGAGGTGATTGGTCCCCCACAGAATATGACAAGGGGAAGGAGATGCAACGAGATTAATTCATTCTATTTCAGTTGACAGTTCGTCAATGCGAATGATAAATAATCGGAAAAATTACACACACGTGATAAAACAGCCTACAAGTAAACGCAATGTTAAAAACGTGTTTTTTTTTATGTAATGTCATTGAGTGTGATTGCTCGAAATCTCTAGTGTGCCACAGAAATTAGTTTTGATTCATGAAGTTGATTGCATTATGCCACAAAATTGAGTTACAGTTTATTGGAACGAACCATATTCGCAAATTGTACGCTAATTTTAGAAAAAAAAACGCTTTTCGAAATTATTTTAACGTATTAAGCTACGACACCTATAATAATATAACACCTACATCATTTTGGTGGACAATTACTTTCTCTTGATTTACACTCCGCTTGTCGAAATAAGCATTTGCAAAAGGCAAGCGTAGTTCTGTCTGCGACTATTTTCGGTAACAATATAATAATTGTTTCTAATAGCGGTATCAACGTACAAGTACAAAACGTCAATTTCTCACACATAGATAAATAATTATATAGATTTATTAGTCATTTTTACGTAGCTTACGTTTTCATAATGAATTAGCGATGGGCCGAATCAATTAATGATCGAACAAAAAATCGATTATTTTAATAATCGAAATGTTACGAAAGATTTATTTTTTTACTTTATTTGAAAACCGACAGTTTAGAATAATTATGATGTATTTTAAACATATTTAAAAAATGAACTGATAATTAGATTTCAATTAAGTTGTCATATTTATCAAGTAATATGTATTGTGTGAATGCTATTTATTGATTTTTAGGTTTGAAATCATAAGGGGCTGAGTTGAACATGTCGAATTCACTGTATGAATTGTCAAAAACATCGGAAGTGCGGTGATTAAAGGTTTTTTTTTTATTGGTGTTGTATTGGTTTAGTTTGTGGTTTTGACTGATTTATCTGTTAGACAGTCTCAAATGAATTCGTTCAAATAATTCAGGGCAATCTATCATAGAGGCAGTAATTTTTTTTTAATCTAAATTAATCGAATCTCTCATATCTCGAACTTCACCGAGATAGTCATTCGATTTTCAAAAAATCAATTAATTATTCGAAAAGATTGTCATTGACAAAATCTCTTGGACTGAGAAATGATTTTCTAGTCCTAGATAGAAGAGAATCGATGTTCAACTTCGAGAAACGTCAGAATTCATTCGAAGGCTCAAACCGAGACAATCGTTCTGAACTCCGAGAGGTTATATAATTACGAGTAGTACTGTATCAAATTACAACTAGCCGTTTGAAATAATAGCCAAATGCCGTCAATACATAACGCTGTTGAAAAAATTAAGCAACGATAGTTAATAAATTGAATATAATATCGAATCGTGAATATTTCTCAATGGAGCAACGAATCAAGGGGCCAGGTACCTATTGTGTTATTAATATTATCACCCAAAAAGGATTAACGTACTTATGTACTTTCCTACTAGACCGTTTTTTTGGATGTCGGAATTCCAAACGGCCGATAAGTAGCGCCAAGCGGCTAGCCAATGTATCGTTGGGAAGAATTGGATATTTTTCATTCACTACTAATATTTCTAATGCCTGTTAGAATACGAGTACAATTTCAACATTCGAATATTTTTCAACGCAATCAGTTGGGTATCTCTTTTTAACTGTATTGGCGCCATAAATTTCAACGGTGTTACAGGATTATTGTTATTACTATGTGTATGCGGGATGTTCACCGTTACGAAGGATTCCCTGATACGATTGGGATCATTATTTTTTACTTTTTGCTGTTTATTGTCGTATCGATCAATCGATCTTTTAGTTTGATTGTACTGGCTTGTCGCATTTACATTAGATCTGTTTTTATAGTTTTACTTTATTTTCCAATTGAAAACACCGATTATGCATATAATTGAGGTTGTATTGAAATTTATTAATAATGTATAGTGTGTTCTGACTATTTTTGGTTAATATTAATAGAACCGAGTATATTTTTTTTGTAGACAATATCACGATGAAAAATATTATTTAATACCTACACAAATTAATATTTTATTTTACTGATTTCCATTATTAGTGCATATAATTCGACGTCTAGACTTATTTGTAACGCAGTATAACATAATAATACGTAGAAAAGAATATACTCCGCTCTACTAAAACTACCTAGTAATATACACATAAGCAAATTTGTAAAGTGTTTATTACTTGTTTTCACTTCTAGTGAAGATTGACTTGTGGATAAAGAAATTTGAGAAATTTGATTCATGTAAATATATAGTATTGTACAAAGCGAAAAATAGGAAGTAATTATTATATTTCTATAAGGTTAAAAACGCCTATTGTGTTTGAACTGGAAATAATGTATTAAGTGAAGTGACTTCCTAATTGCATAACAATTGATTTGTGGAATTACGTCCAATCTGACGAAACTGCAAAAATCGCAAAATGCAATTTTTGTAATCATGCAGTTTCATTCAAATCAGCAATTACGAATTTATTAAGCCATTTAAAGAACAGGCACCCGACAGAATTTTGTTCATTTGGAACTGCTTTATTTAATGATGTTGAACAACTCAGAACGGTTTCTAATGTTGGATGTGCAGAGCTGCTATAATACATAATGTCCCCGTTCCTGGGTGTTCAGAAAGTTAAAAAAAATCGGTGTTGTCAGACTGAACTACGAAATAAATACTTGAAACCATATTAATTCTGTTGAAACGGTCGCCGGTTATTTGGCTCGTTATTCATATGTATAAAGATAACCAACGGTTAGATAACGAAGACCTTATTGAAATTATCGTGAACTAGCCCCAATTGTTTTTCTTTTAAAAAATAATTAGTTTTTCACCATAGTCTCAAATAGAGTTATTTAACATTATTTTTTTTTCTTCACTTTTATCAGTTTTAGCCCTAAGTTTCATTTCTTGGGTTGCTATTTCGCATATTATTGTGTAATTTTTCTTATTCGAGAAATCGAAAAATGGGCTTTGTTTCAAGTTCATTTTTTCATCTTGTATGGTGAACTCACCTCACACTAAAGTTATACTACTATTTGAGAGCTAATGACATTACCAATTATTTTTGTAGTGGTTAAATGACACTTGCGCGGTAAGTACCTATTTTCCCACAACTTTGCACAAATTATCATTTTTTTTAATATCTAAGATAGTACCTACGTGGAATTTCTAAAACCTAAAACAATCTACGTAAATATTTTTTCTATGATTTTATTGACAGGACAGATGGCGAATGCGTTGTGATAAGTGATTTTATGAAAATATTACATTTTAGGAAGATTCTTCATGATTTAAGGTAGGAAATTATCCAAAATCTATTTCTTATTTAATATTTTATTATATTAAATAAATTCAAATTTCCGATAAATGTGTAATCGCATGCTTACACGACTGTTTTTAATCGCCAGGGCATTCGATACCGTCGGATGTCAGTTCCCGACGCCATTTTGAATGCTCTATGGTTGTTCTCTGTAATGCTGTCCAAAATGCAGATTTTCGTCCTGGATCGGCGTTTCATTAAATTGTGATTACTAGGCATGCGTCAAGCATGACAGCATGACGCCATATGCTCGATGGCTGATTACAATTCGGTCAAAGACAGAATTTGCGTTTTGCGGGCATCATTAATCTGTCAATATTTCAGTTTTCCGTAGGAGTAGACAGGGATGATGAACCATCACAGAATTCTCTTTCGGAACACATCATTACTATATAATAAGTATCTGTTTCACTTGGTCTAGCATGTCTTCGTCGGGCACCCCGTTCTTCTTCTACCGTTAACTTAAATATCTAACATTTAACCAGGTGAATCAAATACTTGTGTCGGTTCAAGCCGATATTCGGAATAACATAATAGCATGAATGTGAATGAAGCAAGGAGCGTGTGCTTAGACTGAGTTGTTACTGATCTTATTTGAATGATACTTATCATAACTGACTGTCAGGAGTCTTTTAGATATTCGCTGTACCTAGATTGCACGTAGTCGGTAATACGTTTGCAGATGTGATTGAACTTCACTGTATCTAGGCAAATACTCTTAAATGACAATACCTCCAGCTCTTCGCATTTTAAATCAACATGCTGCAAAAGCGACGTCTAGCGGCACGAGTTGTACGAATTGGTTTTGTAATATTTTTTAATAGATTTCCTGTAAAAATTTATTCTTAATAATTTATAGAAATAGAATTTTTTTGTTTAAGTATATTTTGCTGTATTAACATCTAAAGCCTCGCTGGTCCTTCAGCCTTACAACATACCCCAATCGGGGAAGCCATAGTCTAACTGGCTCAAAAACAGATGAAAAAAAAGTATTGTGTTCATGAAATTGTTTTACAATAATAATAATAATAATAATAATGATTTATTTCAGCAGAACAAAGCGGTGAGTGCAATACTCTGCCATATAAAAAGAATACATTTTAAGAATAAAAAATTACACACTGTAGAAATATAACATAAAAACATAAATAAAAATAAATTAAATTAAAATAACATATTTAACACTTATGCTACAATGTCCTGAGGGAAATTCTCCATCTACGATGTAGGGACGCGGCCTGCCACTGGGCGACGGCCTGGACAAGAGTGTTTTCCGATCTCCGGTAGCGCTGACTCGTCCGGGCTATTCTGTGCCGCATCAAAGCAGCGAACCCATGCACCCTTCCCTCTGCGAACATCTGCGAGGCGCTGCATCTCCAAGCGAGGCCAAACAGCGCCCTGTAAGCGCGGTTATATTGCACCCGGAGTGTGTCCATGACGCCTTGTGACAATGTATAAGTATGTTTTCATAGTCGTCCCTCGAACTAATCGAAATCGGAAATCTTTATGGATTCCTAGCAAATGTCTACCTTACTGAAGTGCGAAACGTATGAAAAAGTCGATCAAATTCGAATGCTTTGAAAAACATGTGATCTCCGAGGCTTCACAAATACGGTTTACGCAGTAATGTCGACCCCGTTGCAGAGCGAGGTGTGGGAGAGCGCCGGTGATATTCAAAGTTTAGAATTAGAATTTTAATGTATAGAGATTGTGGCTAATCTATTTCTAATTTGTTAATACCCATTGCGCATTGGTTTATTAATATTTTTTTCCTTTTGTTTCAGCCCTCACATTGTGAGCTGACTCCAACAACTTGGTACCCATCTACCTGACTTGAAGGCTCTAAAAGTCGTGCCATGGATCTCCCTGACACAGACAGTGTGACCATTAAGACAGAGCTAGGGACTGGGGAACCAGACGGATGTGGAATGTCGTACACGGAGATGGATATAGACCTACAGGATGTAAAGAAGGAATGTCTCGAGTATTCTCAACGCGTTGAGCAAACGGCAGGTGCGTGGGAAATTCAATAATAATGTTTTAAAAATAAAATCTATCTAGAGTATCGCCATTCATCATAGAAACCTTGCTCAGCCTTATGCTATAGTCCACTGCACTGGCTCCAGACGGTTGGACTATGACAATATTCTTGTTCTTGTTCTTTCTTTTATTTATTATATTCTAGTTATTTGTACATTTAAATTTACAAATTACAAATTACGTGCCATTGGATTTTATCTTGCTTAAAGTAATTTACAATCCCTTTTCAATTTATTAATGGGTGTAATTTTGATGGTTTCCGGCAGCACATTATAATATTGCATCCCTTTGTAGAATTAACTATTTATCGTGTTGCCTGTGTTATTTTTTGATTTAGTCTGATTTCCTGGCACGTCCTTGTACTGTGTCTGTGAATGTCCATGTTGTGTATAATTTTGTTAATATAAATATTTTGTTATTGTAAATATGCAGATGAGCTCCTCATTTATAGGTTAGTTTATTTTTGAAACCCAAACTGAGAACCTAAAAACCTTTGTGTGATAGATTATATTAATTATATATTAAGTTGGTTTTTATGTTCTTAATTTGTTAATTTTTCTTAATCCTACTACTACGAGGAACAACTATTTCAGTTAGCAGAGAGGGAAAATAATGCATTTTATTTAGTTAGTCGGTCGCCATATTGTAATGCAATGCAGTGCAATGGTGCCAACCGTCTAAAGTAAAGCGCATTATTGCCATAAAGTAAAAATCTATTTTTGTTAGGTAGGTAATAGCAAATACCCTAGATCAAGATGATAAACGCGCAGTTGCGTACATTCTCCATACACTGAGATGGCCATGTGCTACACTGAGGCCTCTAGCGGCCCGGGATGTACGAGTAGTTTTTTTATTCATTTTAATATGTATTCTTACAATTATATAAATTAAGTGATTCGCGACCGTGAGAATTTAAAATATAACCAATATTTCATGAGTCGCGCTGTCGAAGGCTTTTTGGAGGTCTACTAGAGTTGCTGACATAATTCCCATTATCTATTCTGGTTCTGAGTTTATTTATAAGGTCATTAGTTGCAGAAAGAGTGTTTGACTGTTTTCTAAAATCGTATTGTATAGCATATAAAAATGTTTTTTTTTTAAAAGAAAATTTTTAACTTATCGCATATTTTTGATAAAATCGCTAGGACAGAGAGGTGCCTGTAGTTGGAAGTTTGAGTTTGTGAGGCACCTTCAAATATTGGAATAACCCTAGCGGTTTTGCAGCTATCTGGAAATTGACCTTCTTTCAAGCTCAGATTGATCAGTTTAGTTAGTATAGGTGTTATAAGCGGGTCAGGTTTTTGTACTATTGTGCATTTTAGTTTGCCATGTCCAGCACTCGCGTTTTATTTTAGGGACTTTATTATAGCTAATATTTCGATCTCAGTTGTTGTTTCCATATATATTGATTCTTCACTTTCATGTTTTAATGTAATATTGTCATTCAGTTTCTGGGTATATTTGTTGAACATACTACTAGCCAAAGAAGCGCCAATATTACAAAAGTAGTTGTTGAAGTTTTCGTATATCTTGGTGTCTTCCGTGATGATTCTTCACCCATCTTTAATTTTTTAACAAGGTTTGTTTAAAGTGTTTGTTTGGTTTTTAATGATTCTATTTATTATGTTCCAAGTTGTTTTAGTTTTAGTTTCTTTGCAGTCGTGGTTTCGTATGTTAGTATAATCGATTTTCAGTAAAAGGTTACTTTTCTCTTTTTTAATTTTTAGATGTATATTTCTTTTTTATCATTTTTAATAAATCTTTTGTTATCCATTCTTACTTTTTATAGACAAAAGATTCTTACGGATATCCTCCTCTAGTCTATCATAATGAGTTTTTTTGTATTTGCAGATAGATTTTTGCGACGAAGTTTTTTTAATGTAGGTGTAAACTATGTCAAGAATCAGTAAGTTGTGATCAGATATTGAAGTCTTTCAGTTTGTTACGGCGTATGATAGGTTTATGTCTGAGAGTATGTGGTCTAGGATAGTGTTGATAATACGTGTGGCATGTAGTTTGTTTACATTATTCATTATAGTGAAATTGTTAGACTTGATCGTTTCTGTGTATTTACGAGTGTGCGTGTTTGTGAAATCCGATAAGTTGACATTAAAGTCCCCAAGTACAATTGACCTTTTTTGAGTTTTTAATTGTATGTTTAGTTTATCTTGTTTATTATTGTTCGGTTTCATATATATTACGTCGATGTTCATACTTAGTTTAGCTGACATTTCGTACGATTCAACTTTATTTGAAAACCCGACAATTGGTGAAAGAGAAAAAATACTGTATAATTTCTTCAAACGATTGGTAACTTTGTGGCGTCATTATTAATTAAATAATTAAAAATAATGTATTGATTTTCTCGGATCAAAGTGGAATAATATGTGCTCCGAACGAAGAAGGTTCAAATGCCCCTGCTATGGCCAATGAAACTAATGGCATCACTTGAAGTTTCAGTTATTCTAACTAAACACTCTCTCCGGGTCTTATCTCGCATTTACATGTATTATAATAATATTTTACTGATTCCGCATTTTGTGTTTCGATGTTTGTAAATATTGTCTTCAGAAAACTCCCACTAATCAATGTGGAAACAGTTAAGTCTGGTATAGATAATTCAAATAAAACACAAGACATAAAAGTACAATGAACATGAAAATAACATTATTGATGCCAACATGCAACCTAAAAAGTGTGCAAACATATTTGAATATTTTTTTGCTAAAGCTGGAGGGAATCTTGCGAAAAAAATTCATAAACCTTTTCACTAGAAAATTCCCACATACTAAAATTTACAGAAACAAACCATTTTTAAAAACTTTGAAACAACGGACAAATCTTTAAAATAATCGAAAATTTTTAAGGATGTTTGTCTCTAGGATTTGATTATATCACGTAACATATTCTAAAATCCACGATTTTTTTGTTGATAAAACCTATTATTCATTTAATAAATTTAAGTTTAATATAGAGAATATTTCCAGCGAATTACAAGAAACAATAATTTATAAATCTGGAGATCCACAATAAGTAACTAATTATCGCCCAATCAATCTCATTTCTAACAAAGGAAAGATTTTTGATTAAATACTAAAAAAAAAACATAAATTTAAATTTCCTTTAAAGTGATAATAAGTTTAACTAATATGGATTTATAAAATCATTTAGGACACAAGATGCTATTGCTAATGAAGCTTTATACATTTATTAATCATTAGATACAAAATATACTGGTATATTTATTAATCTTAGAAAGGCTTTCTAATGCATATCCCATGAGATACTACAGAAAAAAATAAATAATATTGGTATAAAAGAAAACGCGATTAAATGGATTGGCAACTTACAACGGGAAAGTCAATCACGTTTAAAGCGTTCTCATGTATCGAAAGCATATCCTTTTTCTCAAAAAGTGTGAATTGTCACTTTCAGATGCACTCTCGATATAAACCATTTTAATGTTCTGAATGCGGCTGAAAATCCAAGTAATCCAATTAATTTCAACACTCGGGATTGAATCCATTCTCATGTTTCTAGTTTAGTTATTAGTTTTTCCTAAAATGTTATTTGAAGTGTCACATGCTAACGCACTTATAGAGGTCTATTCACATCTACCAGACCAGCACCGCGAAGTGCAGAACAGTACAGTACAGGAATGGCAAAGACGCAAGTATTCACATTACTTACATTCCTCGGGCAGTTCAATCAAATTTTCGTTGTCGATCTTCTTGGTTTTAGCAATATCTGCGTCTATTGACGCCAAGTGACGGTGACACCAACGTGGCGGTGCTAACGGCGATGTGTTCAAACAAACTTTCGACTGGTAATTTTTTACTTAATCGCGAAGTCGACCGTAACCACTATTATGTTAATTCGAGTTGTTTTCAACGGGAAATATAAACAACAACAAAAAAGAGGTCGTAAGTAGGTACAATAGAAAAGTTATTGAATGGAAACATAAACTTTAAAAATTAAACAAAAATGGTTGGAAATGGCAGCACTTGAGTTGCAACACCGGCAGCTTTCTTGGCGGCATTCGGTGGTTGCTGTCGATTTTTTAAGATATTTGTAGTTTTAGGTTTAGTTTCTAATTTTTTATTATTTTCGATGTTTTGAAATCACTAAACGACTTTTGGTATGATCGAAACTAGACACGTTCGCGGGCCGGAACAAAACGGGCCGTGGGTTGCCCACTGTGCCTTAGATCAACCCACTCTATAATATGCTATTGTTATTTCGGGATCCACGTATAAATCTTACCTCCTTTCAAAGGGAATTTTTCAAAGAAAATAATAAAAAAAATGTATTAAATAAACCTTCGGACTACCCAACGGATCACCTATTTGAAGAGTAACTCAAGTACATACATTCAAATATCTTTACATTACAAATTCAATAAATCAAACTGTTAAAGAAAAAAGACAATAACAATATTTAACTGAAACCCGTTCAAATATATTTACAAATATTTATTATACTTACCAATGGAGATCTTTTTCATTCGACTACTGGAAGAGATCAGAAGGATTAATGATAAAATCCAAATATTTAACTCTGTCAAGAAATATTTTAAACGCAATCTTAACAACAACATCCAGTTGATTTAACCCTACAAATATTCTGAAATTTACTTTTTACATAACTTTTGTTGTTTCTTCTAAATACATATATTTGTATTTATTTTGAAATGCGTTTTCTTAGTTATGATATATTATATGACTGTCTTTATATACCACAATTACTATAAATACATATGTATATTTTTTTCCTTAATCACACTATAATGTACCTACTACATCAAGTTAACATGTACTAATACTTACTGTATTCTCCTCTTCCATCCACAGGCAAATCATTTTAATGGAAGAGTAGTATAGAATCTGTAATCTGAAACTATGTAAAAAAAAATATATATAAAAAACATAGGAGAAAAACTGTATTATTTTTTTACCAGCGTGTCTATTGTTTGCAGACCATACTATAGATGATGGAGAAAGTCTGACTGCATCTCACCCAACCAGCCGCGATGAAGATGTGCAAGTAGGGAAAATTGGAACTTACTCTTCGTGCTCCGAATCAGTTAACCATCATTCGACAAAACTCTCCGGGGAAACACCATCTTCAAATTTAAAGTATCACATCTTGACGCACTCCGGCTTAAAACCTTTCTTCTGTTCCGAATGTAGTTTTTCATGTTCCACTAAGCCAGGTTTAAAGCAACATATGATGACGCACTCTGGATTAAAACCATTCTCCTGTTCCGAATGTAGTTTTGCATGTTCCATTAAGTCATCTTTAAAGCGACATATGATGATGCACTCTGGCTTAAAACCATTCCCCTGTTCCGAATGTAGTGTTGCATATTCAATGAAGTCAAATTTAAAGCTACATATGCTGAAGCACTCTGACTTAAAACCATTCTCCTGTTCCGAATGTAGTTATGCATGTGACACTAAATCTCATTTAAAGCAACACATGTTGACGCACTCCGGCTTAAAACCATTCTGTTCCGAATGTAGTTTTGCATTTTCCACTAAGAAAGGTTTAAAGCAACACATGATGATGCACTCTGGATTAAAACCATTCTCCTGTTCCGAATGTAGTTATGCATGTTACACTAAGTCAGGTTTAAAGCAACATGTGATGACGCACTCTGGATTAAAACCATTCTCCTGTTCCGAATGTAGTTATGCAAGTGCAACTAAACCAGGTTTAAAGAGACATGATGACACACTCCGTATTTAAACCATTCTCCTGTTCCGAATGCAATTTGACATTTTCCACTAATCCAGGTTTAAAGACACATATGTTGACGCACTCCGGCTTAAAACCATTCTCCTGTTTTGAATGTTCTTTTGCATGTTCCTCTAAGTCAAATTTAAAGCAACATATGATGATGCACTCCGGATTAAAACCATTTTCCTGTTCCGAATGTAGTTTTGCATGTTCCACTAAGTCATCTTTAAAGCGACATATGATTATACACTCCGGCTTAAAACCGTTCTCCTGTTCCGAATGTAGTTATGCATATTCAATTAAGTCGAACTTAAAGCTACATATGCTGAAGCACTCTGGACTTAAACCATTCTCCTGTTCCGAATTCACTTATGCATGTGACAGTAAATCACATTTGAAGCAACATATGTTGACGCACTCCAGCTTAAAACCATTCGTCTGTTCCGAATGTCGTGCATGTTACACTAAGTCAGGTTTAAAGCAACATACGATGACGCACTCTAGATTAAAACTATTGTCCTGTTCCGAATGTAGTTATGCAAGTGCCACTAAGCCTGGTTTAAAGAGACATATGTTGACACACTCAGTCTTTAAACCATTCTCCTGTTCCTAATGAAATTTTAAATTTTCCACTAAGCCACGTTTAAAGACACATATGTTGACGCAGTCTGGCTTAAAACCATTTTCCTGTTCCGAATGTAGTTATGCATTTAACACTAAGTCAAATTTAAAGAAACATATGAAGATGCACTCTGGATTAAAACCATTCTCCTGTCCCGAATGTAATTATGCATCTTTCATTGAGTCAATTCTAAAGCAACATATGATGACGACTCCGTCTTAGAATCGTTCTCGACTGTCAAATATAGTTTCCTACCTTAACTCCATGATGGCTGCGTAAGTAGTTGGACTTTAGACAAGCAATCACTTGGTTGCCCTGTCGATATAATAAAAAATTATGCGGTTCTAGATTGTATTGAATTTTGCTAATGTGATTTGCAGCGAATGTTTGCATCGATGAGGGACCGAGTGAATCCAAATCAATGCAATGTTGAGTAGGATAATGTGACAATTGGTTTTATGCGATGTCAAGTAGATTAGTTATTATTGATTAGACAGGTAGGCGTGATATACACCACTCGGCATAATTTCGACAATAGCAACGCGGCACATATCTCCAACTTTGCCAGTGAAGCTGTTTTATAGTGCTCCCTTAAATTTAACACATTAAATATACAAGGTTCCGACTGCTCTCAGAATTTAAAAAAAAATCATTTTGTAGCAAATTTAATAATGTTTTTATTAAATTCTGCAAGTATTTTTATTTTTTATTTTTCTGGCAGCCGTTTCGGCGTGTAAGGCCATTTTCAAAGTGTGGTCAATTCACATTGTGACGACTTTTTTTATATGTTTTTATTTACTCCTTAATTAAAACTACAAATACTTTCAGAACTTAATAATAAAACAGTTAAAATTGATTTACATTATTGTAATTTTTTTTTTATTAAATGGGGTTTTAAGGATTATACACAAGAACAATTAATAACTCTCAGAATTATTTGAAACGTGTGGGTAAACCACTTCACTCTGAGCCTTTTCACTGGCATCCGCAAAACCTAATATACTGATTACAGAATGACTTTTATCGATTCCTATTTATCGTGGAATGCCGAGATTCTGCGGTGAGAGCTGTTCCGATTAAAATTACTTCCTACCATTCCTGATCCCTGGTGGAGGAGTAGTATCCCAGTCTATTTTCAGTAACCAACCTTATGTGACCTAATTAGTAATTTTGCTACTAACCTATCACATCCCACAGATATGCGATCGTAGATAACATGTGTATTCGCTCGATCCCAAGTTAACACTCGAGTAAAAATATCTCGTGAGAGAAGCCAACGAAGCCCCAGTATTTTGTGACAACTCTCATAATTGAATTCGACACCGTCGGATAGATGATTAAATTCCAGGACATTTGGCGACAAATCGAGAGAATTACTAGAAAAAACTAAATCACACCCACCAGCCTTAAATAAATTTATCAGTTGTTGTGAATACTAAGTGGCACTTTATTCGTACATTACACTAATGGCAATGTCGTCCATATCTCTGGAGATTGTCTCCGCCGCAAGAGGGTAGGATTCGTGGTCGTGTTTTCAAGTTGACGTATTGTCTATAATGCCAAATAAGGACTACACTCCAATCCGAAACAAATGCGAGTAAATTCATTATGTAGATGAACATTATTGGGAAATCTTTAACAAAAATTTGTAGATCAGCTGGTAAGTTGGTGCCGGAATGTAAGATTTCAATTCATGATAACGAATTATTGGTTTTTCAGCTTGCGTCTGAAACTGTTCGTAATTTCGTGGTTGTTTTTTAATCTCGCTGTATGCAGTGATGCGGAATGTAATAACTATGATCCTGCAGTCTGCTGGGGTCGAGCGGGGTTAAGTATCCCCCTTTGAGATGCTCTGTTATTACGTTATTGTAATTTTGTCTTAGGGATGTTAATGCGGTTAGCAATAAAAACGACGAGATGCTATTTGACAAAAATCTCCTAATCGTCCTTAAATTGAATGCTAACTGTATATCTACTCAACGAATCTAACGGTAGAGTGGTGGTATATTGCATCACATCCTTTCTCCTCCTGTGATTGTAGCTCACACTCCTTGATTTCTTCCAACTCTCAGAATTTTTCCGTAATTTCCTCAACCGGTGGCTCTATAGTTGCGCGAAATTATTTACCAACCAGTAACAGCTTTAGCAAGTAGGTGCGTTTCCTACTATGTATAACCTAATCTGATTTCTTTTCCATTCGCTAATAAGCTTGTGGCTTTATCTTAACTGGTAATATAATTTGTCCAAATAAGTTATTAATAATTGGTTCGATGACCCCTGGAATGTGGAATTTATCATCAGCGAGTGTTAATTCATTTAGAAAAGACGACGATATAATTGATAGGATATCGGCAATAAGAAACTCCAGTGAAAAATATAACGCATTCATAATATGTATAGATAAAATACGGCAAACGTCGATTCTGAATATACAGGGTGGCTTAAAACCACCGTTATGGTTTGAATGATTCATATGCTTCGAAATTCTGAGGAAAACCATTATCTTTTTTCTAGTGGTACATAATGTAAGCTAGAGGACTCACATGCAGGTTCGCTCTTAAAACCATCCTTTTATTCAGAATGCATTTTGAAATTAGATTTTTGGAATCATCTGCTGGCGCAATTCGAAAGAAACTGTTTTCGCGATCCTAGCGAAACGCGAAATTCTAGTCGCAAACTTCGGATAAAAATTTAATCTCGTTTACCGGTGGATGAATTTTAGCCGCAGTTTTAGATGAATGTAGATTATTATGAGAAGAATTTGATGTCATGGAACCAAAATACAATGAAGAATTACACTTTTTATTACAATACCTACACATGTTTTCTGATTTGCATGAGTTGGTAGAGCGCATTTTACTGGGACAATTTCGACAAATGGCACGATTGTGTCGAAACCGGTAGCGAATTTAATAATCCAAAAATAGCAAACGTACATAGTAAATTAAAACTTCCAAACAAAATGTCTATATATCTCACTTATAGATGTTTTATAGTCTTTAAATAATCTCTCTAGGAAGTTAAGTACTGGCCCTGATGGAATTCCCTACATTTTATTCATAGAATTTAAATATACTTTATCTCAGCCACTTTGTATCTTATATAACTTCTCCCCCTCATCTGGCTCATTTCCTGACTCCTGGAAAATGTCATATATTAGACCTATTTTTATGTCTGGATACAAGGCGAACATCGAAAACTACAGGCCAATATCGATTATATCGCAAATTCCAAAAATATTTGAGTCTATCATTACAAAGAAAATCACCCCCGTCTTCAAAAATAATGAAAAATAATAATCAAAATAAGAAATAATAATCAATGCTGTTTATAAAAATATAAACAGCATGGATTTAGATCTGCTAAATCTACCACAACACATTTACTTTCCTTTACTAATACCATTGTTAACGCTCTGGAACATAACTCCCAGGTTGATGTTCTTTACACTGACTTTTCTAAAGCTTTTAATAAAGTTAATCACTCTATTCTTATTGCCAAGCTTTATGCTATGATTATAAGAAACCCTTTATTATCATTCTTTAAATCTTATTTATGTGATAGACAACAAAGAGTCCAAGTAAATAACTTTGAATCTATTATTATTAAAGTAACGTCTGGAGTACCACAAGGTGCCCATCTGGCTCCTCTTCTTTTTAACATATTTACTAACGGTATTGCCGGTGAATTTTATTACTTGCGCTTTTGGCTTTTTGCAGATGACAATAAGATCCTTAAAATAATAAAATCATACTATTACTGTATTCTTCTCCCACTTGATATTGACTCATTTAATGATTTAGTGTGCAACTAACTGCCTACAACTAAATATTGATAAATGTAAAATTGTGTCATTTTATAAAGCAGATAAATCTATCCTGTTAAATAGTGTCTCCCTATCTACCGTCAGATCAATTAAGGACCTCGGAGTCACCTTAGACTGTAAGCTTTCTTTTCGTGACCACATCAATAATGTCACTAATAAATCACTAAAACTTCTTGGCTTCATCAATAGAATTGCCTGTGACTTTACGGATATAAATACCCTAAAAACTCTCTACTGCTCACTAGTTCGTCCTCATCTTGAATACGCCAGTGTCATTTGGTTTCCTTTCTATGCTGTTCATATTCATCATATTTAATTTGTACAACATCGCTTTCTACGTGGAATTGCATGGAGATTAGGGCGAGAAAGAGGCGATTACTCCTTTGTTGAAATTGAATGAACCATAAGCATTAATGAAATTAAATAAATAAATTATTGTCTCACCTTCTTTATTTTAACTCATTCAGTTCAACATGCCTTGCCGTAGACTCAGAAACAATGAATTACTTTTCCTTATAAACACTCTACTAATTATGTGTACCATTCTCCACTGTCCAGAATGTCGAGACTTGTTAACTCAAGCCAGAGCCTTGACATTTTTGGTACCAGTGTTAATCATTTTTGTAGGGTTTTACTAAATAAGAACTCTAAATCATAGATTCTACTAAAACCATGTTCAGGCTTTGACTTGAGTGTTCTCTCAAATGTATATTTTTGTCAATGCTTCATTCTTGTATTATGTATGTGCTGTCCTTTTTCCGTTGCTCTTACTAAATACGGAGAGTGTTAAGATTGGGCGGTAATTCTCAACGTTACTTTTTGAACCTGTTTTATGAATGGTGATTATGATTGCTTCGTTAATTTTTTTTTGGAAATTTTCCTACCTTTAGAGATATTGTAAATATGTTAGTTTAAGGGTAAGTAAGATTTTGGGCATATTTTGAAACAAAGTATGTCGAGATACAAGAGTCTAAGTCTTCATTGACAAGAGGATTACCTTCACGAGCTACTTGGAAATCCTCATTACAAATAACGAAGTCAAGAATTCGGTTATTGGCATTTTTTATTGGTATAATTCCGAATAATGGATTGTATCAGCAAGTGAGGAACTAATTGTTTTCAAATTTTCAGGAATCAAGTATTAATTATTATTATGTGCATTCCATATTATAGTGGGCATATCAAAGTCTCCAAGTACGAGTATAATGTCTTCAGGATATTGATCTTTTACGTTATCAAGTAAGCAAAGAAATGAACTGACTGCAATTTCATATCCATGACCCTGCGGAAGATACACACAAGCAACATGGACAGTACGTTTAGAAGTATAGTTAGATGGAGGAATAGTTACCCAGACGCATTCAGCATTCAGCATTACAGACCAAGTCAGCGCGAAGGTATGCGTTTAGATTGTTGTGAGTTATGATCATCACTCCACCTCCGCGACGAGAATCTTCCTGGTTGTTGAAGCTACTAATAATAATGTTACTTGATCTATCTCGTCTGAAAACACTGTAAAAATCTGTTGGTGCAAGTTCCGGATCTAAAATAGAATCAATAAGCCAGGATTCCGATATACCAAATATGTAACAATCGTCATTCAATAAAATGTTATTGTGAAATATCTCCGTTTTAGTACGTAGTCCTCGATAGATTTGATATAGAACAGTTATCATTGTAAATTAGATTAGTTTTCGTAAAAGGTTAATAAATTTGGTAATAATATAAAAGTGAATTAAACGAGGATATTTTGTTAATATAATGTACGATATTATAAATATAATTTTTTTTTTTTATATGAATACCGCACAAGAGTCCCAACTGCTCCCTACCGTCTGGAACCAGTGAGACTGTGGCATTCCCAATTGGGGAATGTTGTGAGGCTGAAGGTATTGGGGAGGGGAATGATAAGGGGAAGAGGAAGGTGGGGAAATACCTGGCTATTCAGATCTGGTCACCAAACACGGCTAAAAGCCATTTCAAGCAACGTTTCTATTCTGAGTGGTGGTCTTTCACCAGGGCGATGCTGTAGTACCTTCCACACTGGATCGTGCGCAAATATACTACATATTACTTTTAAATGAATTAATTGTGAAACAACACAAATTAATTAAATAAAATTTACTTGCGCACGCCGGGATTGGAACCCGCCACCTTCGGATTCCTAGTCGAGAGCCTTACCCCCTGACCATGGAGGGCGTCAACCTAACCTAGTATTGACCTAACGACAAGATCTTCCAATGTCGTACAGTTCTTATTTTTCGTTGTAGAGTCACGGGTCCCAGATAGATCGAACCCTGTGTAATGGTGTATTAAAAACATATTTTAGTAGGTAGTGGCGGTCACAGCAGAATTGCTTTCCTGCGACGAAATAGAACGATGAGCAGCAAGCATGATGAGTAAATTAAGGTAAAGGAGGGTGGGGGGGGGGGGGGGTGTAAAATGTTTTGAATACAGTGTGTGTAAATCATTCTAAACATTTCAAACATAGGAAAAATAAGGTAATTGAGCACAGCAATCTAGCATTTTTGATAATTAAGTTGTCATAATACTGATGAAAGAAGTTAAAAGGAAGGTAAACTGTTAAGATAGATTAGAGTGTAAACACGACAGGTGTAACACAAGAATAAGGTACAAATATCTAGTTTAAATGAGATGTAGGCATATTTTAAATAAAAAATAATAGATATATTAATTAGTAGTAATGACTTAATGAGTTATAGGAAAAATATCATTTTGTAAGATAGTCCCTATTTGTGAATCTACTAGACTAGACTAGTGCGTTTTAAGCTCATACTATACAAATGGCAGGCTATTATCAAAACGTACATACTAATATTATGGTCTACATGAGATGTCAACATAAAATCATCACTACGTGTCTATTAGGAGGTGAGAAATAACAAGTTATATACATATGCTACAAATACATTTTATTTAGTAATTTAGTAGATGGCAAATACCCACTTGTGCGATCAGAGTATAATGAAAACATATCTGCATAGTCAGAAAGTACTTCCATTAAATATAATATGGCAAGCAGGTACCTCGCCTATCAAATAAATTAATTCATGTTTCAGTATCAAACATATACGTATAGGTATAGGTATACTTGTACAAGTACCACAAATATGAAATAATGTTGTAATGATTTGTGAGCGTCTTTAATGCAGGTGATTCATTGATAAATATAATAAGATATAAACAGACATCCACAATATAAAGGTAGCTTATCCGAATGGATCTTGTGGAATATAACATTGTTATTTTAGTAGACTATAAATCTCAAGTACTGAGATATTGTAGTATTTATATGGTTTTAAATCAGAAGTGAATTTGGTAAATGGTATATTATACCTATCTACTGTGCATTTATAAAATAAAATATCACGACTATAGGTAAAAATAATAATAATGGTAGCATTTTGCAATGCCAGTAGGCGCGTGTTTATTATTATAAATTGTTGATAATAAGTTATAGGTTATGCTAATACCCATATGGAATAAAGATAAGCTACTTCGCAAATTACTACCATATTATATTATAATTAATAATAAGAAGGTACCCACTTATTTACTCACTGATTTTTATAGATAACTTTATTTTTTATTTGTTCTGGGTCGGTGACTGACGGGTTTGGGTCCGCTAGCTGGTGTCTGGTGTCTGGTGTCCAGGATTGAAAGATGAGCTGGCTGCAGCGTTAGGAGTTTTTGAGTGGTGAGCTGGTGGAACTGCTTGACTGTTAGTGGACGCCTTGCTACGCGTCGAGAGGGCGATTGCAGCATCTAATTGCCCCTGAGTATGGATGGGACGTCTGCTTCCATCCGGGAGGAGAAGGATTATTGTTCCATCGCTTCTCCAACTATTATTATTATTGAAGATGGCCCTGGCCCTGGCACTGCTGAATAGTTTCTGTCGCACTGGGGTCAGAGATTCAGTTAAGAGGAATTAGCTATTTTTTAAGAACTTATTTTTTTCCCACGCGGACGGGCGATCCTTTGTATTTATTTTGCGAATGCCCAATCTCTTCACATAGTCAATATCCTTTATGCTATCTTCCGGGCAGCCTAATCCGGTCAGAATGCCCGACACCAGGGAATGTGTGTCCTCGGATTCCTTATCGTCCACTCCGTGAAGAAGCAGAAGATTTCTCCTGGATGCCGCGTCCATCGAGTCCACGCGTTGCTCGAGACGAGCTACTTCCTCGCGTAGGGCGCACAAATCTGTCAACAGTTGCCGCTTGAAGGAGGTGAATTCTTCTTTCAGAGCTGCTAGATCGGAATGCGAGTCATTCTTTCTTCTCATGGTCGAGGCAGCCTGAAGTTATTGAATTGTTCACTTAAATTCTCAAGTGACATTTTTGTTTTCAATTGGGTACTGAAGTTTTAAATTTTAAATTTAAGCACTAATATCACTTCTAATGTTATTTTAATTAACGTCGACGATTCCGTGGTAAATTTATGTAAGTTATTTGTGTTATTTGCTGGATTATGCACTTACGAATTGATATTTTCAAATTAAATACGCGGAGCGACACATACGTTGTTGTTGCAATCCGAAATGTCATACTTATCTTACATGTCATACCTATCTTTATCTTGCATGTCATACCTATCTTATTTTGTAACGTAAATATTGACCTCGTTATAAATGCTACAGTGCTAAGTCTCTCCACGGAATTGGTTCCTATATTATCAAAATTAATTAATCAATGCTTCAAAGAGGGAACTTTTCCAGACGACTGTAAAATTGCCAAGGTGATACCAATTCACAAAGGTGGGTCCAAAACGAACACCTCAAACTACAGACCCATCTCAATCTTGCCAATCTTATCTAAAATTTTTGAACGTGTAATTTACGAAAGATTAAACAATTTTCTGTTAAAAAAATCATTCTTTTATAAAAAACAATATGGCTTTAGAAAAAAATCGAACACACTAGCGGCAATAAACGACTTAATCAATAAACTTAGGAGCGGCATCGATGGTGGAAATTATATTTTATCTATACTAGTTGACCTTCAAAAAGCCTTTGATACAGTAAGCCATGATATACTTCTCAAGAAACTTGAGAAAATTGGTGTAGTTGGTCCTGCTCTTAATCTATTTCAATCATATCTTAGTAATAGAAAACAATTCGTTAGCATTAACAATCAAAATAGCAACCACCTTCCAATAAACTATGGAGTTCCGCAAGGATCCATACTAGGACCTTTACTGTTCCAAATTTACATCAATGATATTTCGCAATTAGATATAAACGGTGAAATTTTTCTATACGCAGATGATACTGCAATATTCTACTGGGGTAAAGATCTAGACATCTTACTAGAAAATGCACAAAGTGACCTAGAAAAAATTTACAGTTGGCTCCAATCAAATATTCTAACAATGAACATTAAAAAAACAGGATACATGATTTTAAGCTCAACCCGTAAAATAATTCCTCCTCATGTACCCTTAAAAATTGAAAAAAACGATTTGCAAATCTTGATACAGGAAAAATATCGTGGGCTGTGCATCGATAAGCATTTAACTTTTAAACAACACATACAAGATGTTAAAGATAAAATAACACACTTGATTAACGTATTTAGCCGGTTATCATATCTATTACCAATTAAATTAAAAAAAAGTCTATATTATAGTCTCGTACACTCACATCTAAATTACTTAATTGAAATCTGGGGAAATGCGTATGAAACATACATTAATGAATTACAGGTAATTCAAAATAAGGTTATCAAAAAATTATTTCACTACGGACACAAAACATCCACAAACAAAATTATATTCGGAAACAAAAGTGTTAACATTAAGAAAACTATATGAATACAATATATGTCTACTTATATACAAAATAAATAATAAAGTCATACATACAAATACAGAATTTATTAAAACGTCACAAGTACAACAACACGATAACATACATTTAAACACCATCCATACCAACTATGGTAAGCAATCCATTAGTTACGAGGGAGGCAAATTGTATAATTGCCTTCCAGATGACATTAAAAATGAAAAAAGTGTGAGTAAATTTAAAAAAAAATTATTCATTTTTATTCATAAACAAGAAAATAGTGAAAGTGTATAGAATTGTATCTTATAATAATATTGTATGTAGTGATTAATCGAATTGTAATATAATGCAGTAATGTAATGTAAAAAAAAACTTATGTAATTGAAAATTCTAGTCAAGTAAGTGAAAATGTTATTTTCTTTTTTCTGGAATAAAAATTAAAAAAAAAAAAAAAAAAAATGCAGCACTACAGTCTATGACAAGATTTCATGACGTGTCTATGGACGAAACATCCGACAGAGAGAAGGAGAGGCGGGGTCAAGATGGAGGCAGACGTAACCTGACACGGGCCGTGGAGCTCGACGTGATTGAAGGGAGTGATTATGTGTTAGTTTTTCTGTTCTGTTTGACGCCGGGGTACGTCTACCCAATTTACCCGAAGTGGGTATGTTTTTAGTTTACTGATGGCCAAATTGTAAGGTTATCAGCCCCAACCGCGCGTGCCTGGTGCGTTGGAGAAAATCCCTGTTCAGGATGCATTGAGGTTTGCCACAGATTACATAATCAAAAGAAGGTTTTTTTGGGTAGAATATTTTTAAAATGGAAAACACAAGTAGGTACGTACTTGAGAACTTTATTATTTTGATACATTTAAAAAAATAAATGTTTGAATTGAAATAAAATTTGCAAATTAATGTTTCTTTGTTTGCATTACTTTCACTGTCAAATCAATTATGTCACCCAAACGACAAGCAAGAATTCACAATTGCATTACTTTATAAAAAATAAAATAAATCCCGAGTAAGGCCGGGTACACATCAGCTAGTAACATTATAAACCTGAATATTCCTAACGCAGATACAACATCGTTGAGTGGTTGAATCCCCTTATTAATAATAAAACCCAAATGGTTTTTACAGCGCCATCTCTGTGACAGAACATCACCTAAAGGGCGTTGTAAAAATATCCTACAACTTATAACTAGACACTTACAAGACCTCTAACTACTGCTGGTGACTTGGGACTAATGTAAAAAATATTAACATTTACAAAGCAAGCTCAATGAGTTTATATTTCACAAAAAAATGAACTAAATAAATTTCGTACATTAACAACATTTACAAAAAAACAAATTTGCATTTGTAATAAAGAAACACATCACTTGTATATTATATACTTATACTTATATTTATTTATTTATTTATTTACGGACCAATGTCCAATTACGCAAAATACATAACACGAAATTAAATAAACAAGAGCAACGGAAAAAGGACAGCACATACATAATACAAGAATGAAGCATTGACAAAAATATACATTTGAGAGAACACTCAAGTCAAAGCCTGAACATGGTTTTAGTAGAATCTATGATTTAGAGTTCTTATTTCGTAAAACCCTACAAAAATGATTAACACTGGTACCAAAAATGTCAAGGCTCTGGCTTGAGTTAACAAGTCTCGACATTCTGGACAGTGGAGAATGGTACACATAATTAGTAGAGTGTTTATAAGGAAAAGTAATTCATTGTTTCTGAGTCTACGGCAAGGCATGTTGAACTGAATGAGTTAAAATAAAGAAGGTGAGACAATAATTTATTTATTTAATTTCATTAATGCTTATGGTTCATTCAATTTCAACATAGGAGTAATCGCCTCTTTCTCACCCTAATCTCCATGCAATTCCACGTAAGAAGCGATGTTGTACAGATTCAATATGATGAATATGAACAGCATAGAAAGGAAACCAAATGACACTGGCGTATTTAAGATGAGGACGAACTAGTGAGCAGTAGAGAGTTTTTAGGGTATTTATATCCGTAAAGTCACAGGCAATTCTATTGATGAAGCCAAGAAGTTTTAGTGATTTATTAGTGACATTATTGATGTGGTCACGAAAAGAAAGCTTACAGTCTAAGGTGACTCCGAGGTCCTTAATTGATCTGACGGTAGATAGGGAGACACTATTTAACAGGATAGATTTATCTACTTTATAAAATGACACAATTTTACATTTATCAATATTTAGTTGTAGGCAGTTAGTTGCACACTAAATCATTAAATGAGTCAATATCAAGTGGGAGAAGAATACAGTAATAGTATGATTTTATTATTTTAAGAATCTTATTGTCATCTGCAAAAAGCCAAAAGCGCGAGTAATAAAATTCACCGGCAATACCGTTAATAAATATGTTAAAAAGAAGAGGAGCCAGATGGGCACCTTGAGGTACTCCAGACGTTACTTTAATAATAATAGATTCAAAGATATTTACTTTGACTCTTTGTTGTCTATCACATAAATAAGATTTAAAGAATGATAATAAAGGGTTTCTTATACGGATAGCACAAAGTTTGGCAATAAGAATAGAGTGATTAACTTTATCAAAAGCTTTTGAAAAGTCAGTGTAAAGAACATCAACCCGGGAGTTATCTTCCAGAGCGTTAAC
This sequence comes from Halesus radiatus, assembly GCA_022606495.2. Taxonomy (NCBI): domain Eukaryota; kingdom Metazoa; phylum Arthropoda; class Insecta; order Trichoptera; family Limnephilidae; genus Halesus; species Halesus radiatus. The sequence goes on along the minus strand of JAHDVE020008547.1, from coordinate 83,236 downwards.
AATGGTATTAGTAAAGGAAAGTAAATGTGTTGTGGTAGATTTAGAAGATCTAAATCCATGCTGTTTATATTTTTATAAACAGTATTGATTATTATTTCTTATTTTGATTATTATTTTTCATTATTTTTGAAGACGCGGGTGATTTTCTTTGTAATGATAGACTCAAATATTTTTGGAATTTGCGATATAATCGATATTGGCCTGTAGTTTTCGATGTTCGCCTTGTATCCAGACATAAAAATAGGTCTAATATATGACATTTTCCAGGAGTCAGGAAATGAGCCAGATGAGGGGGAGAAGTTATATAAGATACAATGTGGCTGAGATAAAGTATATTTAAATTCTATGAATAAAATTTAGGGAATTCCATCAGGGCCAGTACTTAACTTCCTAGAGAGATTATTTAAAGACTATAAAACATCTATAAGTGAGATATATAGACATTTTGTTTGGAAGTTTTAATGTACTTTTGCTATTTTTGGATTATTAAATTCGCTACCGGTTTCGACAGAATTGTGCCATTTGTCGAAATTGTCCCAGTAAAATGCGCTCTACCATCTCATGCAAATCAGAAAACCGGTGTAGGTATTGTAATAAAAAATGTAATTCTTCATTGTATTTTGGTTCCATGACATCAAATTCTTCTCATAATAAGCTATATTCATCGATAACTGCGGCTAGAATTCATCCACCGGTAAACGAGATTAAATTTTTCTCCGAAGTTTGCGACTAGAATTTCGCGTTTCGCTAGGATCGCGAAAACGGTTTCTTTCGAATTGCGCCAGCAGATGATTCCAAAAATCTAATTTCAAAATGCATTCTAAATAAAAGGATGGTTTTAAGAGCGAACCTGCATGTGAGTCCTCTAGCTTACATTATGTACCACTAGAAAAAAGATAATGGTTTTTCTCAGAATTTCGAAGCATATGAATCATTCAAACCATAACGGTGGTTTTACGCCACCCTGTATATTCAGAATAGACGTTTGCTGTATTTTATCTATACATATTACGAATGCGTTATATTTTTCACTGGAGTTCCTTATTGCCGATATCCTATCAATTATATCGTCGTCTTTTCTAAATGAATTAACACTCGCTGATGATAAATTCCACATTCCAGGGGTCATCGAACCAATTATTAATAACTTATTTGGACAAATTATATTATCAGGTAAGATAAAGGCACAAGCTTATTACCGAATGGAACAGAAATCAGATTATGTTATTTCATAGTAGGAAACGCACCTATTTGCGAAAGCTGTTACTGGTTGGTAAATCATTTCGCGCAACTATAGAGCCGCCGGTTGAGGAAATTACGGAAAAATTCTGAGAGTTGGAAGAAATCTAGGAGTGTGAGCTATAATCACCGGAGGAGAAAGGATGTGATGCAATATACCATCACTATAACGTTAAATTCGTTGAGTAGATTTTCAGATAGCATTCAATTTAAGGACGCTTAGGAGATTCTTGTCAAATAGCATCTCGTCGTTTTTATTGCTAACCGCATTAACATCCCTAAGACAAAATTACAATAACGTAATAACAGAGCATCTCAAAGGGGGATACTTATTCCCGGTCAATCCCAGCAGACTGTAGGATCATAGTTATAACATTCCGCATCGCTGCATACTGCGAGACTAAAAAACAACCACGAAATTACGAACACTTTCAGAGGCAAGCTGTAAAACCAATAATTCGTTATCATTAATTGAAATCTTACATTCCGGCACCAACTTACCAGCTGATCTACAAATTTTTGTTAAAGATTTCCCAATAATGTTCATCTAAATGATGAATTTACTCGCATTTGTTTCGGATTGGAGTGTAGTCCTTATTTGGCATTATAGACAATACGTCAACTTGAAAACACGACCGCGAATCCTACCCCCTTGCCGCGGAGACAATCTCCAGAGATATGGATGACATTGCCATTAGTGTAATGTCCGAATAAAGTGCCACTTAGTATTCACAAAAACTGATAAATTTATTTAAGGCTGGTGGGTTGATTTAGTTTTTTCTAGTAATTCTCTCGATTTGTCGCCAAATGTCCTGGAATTTAATCATCTATCCGACGGTGTCGAATTCAATTATGAGAGTTGTCACAAGATACTGGGGCTTCGTTGGCTTCTCTCGCGAGATATTTTTACTCAAGTGTTAACTTGGGATCGAGCGAATACACATGTTATCTACGATCGCATATCTGAGGGATGTAATGGGTTAGTAGCAAAATTACTAATTAGGTCACATAAGGTTGGTTACTGAAAATAGACTGGGATACTACTCCTCCACCAGGGATCAGGAATGGTAGGGAGTAATTTTAATCGGAACAGCTCTCACCGCAGAATCTCGGCATTCCACGATAAATAGGAATCGATAAAAGTGATTCTGTAATCAGTATATTAGGTTTCGCGGATGCCAGTGAAAAGGCTCAGAGTGAAGTGGTTTACCCACACGTTTCAAATAATTCTGAGAGTTATTAATTGTTCTTGTGTATAATCCTTAAAACCCCATTTAATAAAAAAAAAATTACAATAATGTAAATCAATTTTAACTGTTTTATTATTAAGTTCTGAAAGTATTTGTAGTTTTAATTAAGGAGTAAATAAAAACATATAAAAAAAAGTCGTCACAATGTGAATTGACGACACTTTGAAAATGGCCTTACACGCCGAAACGGCTGCCAGAAAAATAAAAAATAAAAATACTTGCAGAATTTAATAAAAACATTATTAAATTTGCTACAAAACGATTTTTTTTTTAATTTTGAGAGCAGTCGGAACCTTGTATATTTAATGTGTTAAATTTAAGGTAGCACTGTAAAACAGCTTTACTGTCAAAGATGGAGATATGTGCCGCGTTGCTATTCTCGAAATTATGCCGAGTGGTCTATAACACGCCTACCTGTGTAACCAATAATAACTAATCTACTTGACATCGCATAAAATCAATTGTCACATTATCCTACTCAACATTGCATTGATTTGGATTCACTCGGTCCCTCATCGATGCAAACATTCGCTGCAAATCACATTAGCAAAATTCAATACAATCTAGAACCGCATAATTTTTTATCATATCGACAGGGCAACCAAGTGATTGCTTGTCTAAAGTCCAACTACTTACGCAGCCATCATGGGGTTAAGGTAGGAAACTATATTTGACAGTCGAGAACGATTCTAAGACGGAGTCGTCATCATATGTTGCTTTAGAATTGACTCAATGGAAGATGCATAATTACATTCGGGACAGGAAAATGGTTTTAATCCAGAGTGCATCATCATATGTTTCTTTAAATTTGACTTAGTGTTAAATGCATAACTACATTCGGAACAGGAAAATGGTTTTAAGCCGGACTGCGTCAACATATGTGTCTTTAAACCTGGCTTAGTGGAAAATTTAAAATTTCATTAGGAACAGGAGAATGGTTTAAAGACTGCGTGTGTCAACATATGTCTCTTTAAACCAGGCTTAGTGGCACTTGCATAACTACATTCGGAACAGGTCAATGATTTTAATCTAGAGTGCGTCATCGTATGTTGCTTTAAACCTGACTTAGTGTAACATGCATAACTACATTTGAAACAGGAAAATGGTTTTAATCCAGAGTGGATCATCATGTGTTGCTTTAAACCTTTCTTAGTGGAACATGCAAAACGACATTCGGAACAGGAGAATGGTTTTAAGCTGGAGTGCGTCAACATATGTTGCTTCAAATGTGATTTAGTGTCACATGCATAAGTGCATTCGGAACAGGAGAATGGTTTAAGTCCAGAGTGCTTCAGCATATGTAGCTTTAAATTCGACTTAATTGAATATGCATAACTACATTCGGAACAGGAGAACGGTTTTAAGCCGGAGTGTATAATCATATGTCGCTTTAAAGATGACTTAGTGGAACATGCGAAACAACATTCGGAACAGGAGAATGGTTTTAAGCCGGAGTGCGTCAACATATGTGTCTTTAAACCTGGCTTAGTGGAAAATGTCAATTGCACTCGGAACAGGAGAATGGTTTAAATACGGAGTGTTTCAACATATGTCTCTTTAAACCTGGCTTAGTTGCACTTGCATAACTACATTCGGAACAGGAGAATGGTTTTAATCCAGAGTGCGTCATCACATGTTGCTTTAAACCTGACTTAGTGTAACATGCATAACTACATTCGGAACAGGAGAATGGTTTTAATCCAGAGTGCTTCATCATGTGTTGCTTTAAACCTTTCTTAGTGGAACATGCAAAACTACATTCGAAACAGGAGAATGGTTTTAAGCCGGAGTGCGTCAACATGTGTTGCTTTAAATGTGATTTAGTGTCACATGCATAACTACATTCGGAACAGGAGAATGGTTGTAAGCCAGAGTGCTTCAGCATATGTAGCTTTAAATATGACTTCATTGAATATGCATTGCTACATTCGGAACAAGGGAATGGTTTTAATCCAGAGTGCGTCATCATATGTCGCTTTAAAGATGAGTTAGTGGAACATGCAAAACTACATTCGGAACAGGAGAATGGTTTTAATCCAGAGTGCGTTATCATATGTTGCTTTAAACCTGGCTTAGTGGAACATGAAAAACTACATTCGGAACAGAAGAAAGGTTTTAAGCCGGAGTGCGTCAAGATGTGATACTTTAAATTTGAAGATGGTGTTTCCCCGGAGAGTTTTATCGAATGATGGTTAACTGATTCGGAGCACGAAGAGTAAGTTCCAATATTCCCTACATGCACATCTTCATCGCGGCTGGTTGGGTGAGATGCAGTCAGACTTTCTCCATCATCTATAGTATGGTCTGCAAACAATAGACACGCTGGTAAAAAAATAATACAGTTTTTCTCCTATGTTTTTTATATATATATTTTTTTTACATAGTTTCAGATTACAGATTTTATACTACTCTTCCATTAAAATGATTTGCCTGTGGATGGAAGAGGAGAGTACAGTAAGTATTAGTACATGTTAACTTGATGTAGTAGGTACATTATAGTGTGATTAAGGAAAAAAATATACATATGTATTTATAGTAATTGTGGTATATAGAGACAGTCATATAATATATCATAACTAAGAAAACGCATTTCAAAATAAATACAAATATATGTAATTTCTTCAAATGTTTGGTAACTTTGTGGCATCATTATTAATTATATAAATTATTTATTATTTATTAATTATTTATTCCTGAAGATGATAGCATTGCTATCGAAACATGTAGAAATATTTATATATTTTAAGTAAAGTGGTATATACAAAGTGTATTTTTAATTTATATAAAAAATATATGTATTTAGAAGAAACAACAAAAGTTATGTAAAAAGTAAATTTCAGAATATTTGTAGGGTTAAATCAACTGGATGTTGTTGTTAAGATTGCGTTTAAAATATTTCTTGACAGAGTTAAATATTTGGATTTTATCATTAATCCTTCTGATCTCTTCAAGTAGTCGAATGAAAAAGATCTCCCTTGGTAAGTATAATAAATATTTGTAAATATATTTGAACGGGTTTCAGTTAAATATTGTTATTGTCTTTTTTCTTTAACAGTTTGATTTATTGAATTTGTAATGTAAAGATATTTGAATGTATGTACTTGAGTTACTCTTCAAATAGGTGATCCGTTGGGTAGTCCGAAGGTTTATTTAATACATTTTTTTTATTATTTTCTTTGAAAAATTCCTTTTGAAAGGAGGTAAGATTTATACGTGGATCCCGAAATAACAATAGCATATTATAGAGTGGGTTGATCTAAGGCACAGTGGGCAACCCACGGCCCGTTTTGTTCCGGCCCGCGAACGTGTCTAGTTTCGATCATACCAAAAGTCGTTTAGTGATTTCAAAACATCGAAAATAATAAAAAATTAGAAACTAAACCTAAAACTACAAATATCTTAAAAAATCGACAGCAACCACCGAATGCCGCCAAGAAAGCTGCCGGTGTTGCAACTCAAGTGCTGCCATTTCCAACCATTTTTGTTTAATTTTTAAAGTTTATGTTTTCATTCAATAACTTTTCTATTGTACCTACTTACGACCTCTTTTTTGTTGTTGTTTATATTTCCCGTTGAAAACAACTCGAATTAACATAATTGTGGTTACGGTCGACTTCGCGATTAAGTAAAAAATTACCAGTCGAAAGCATGAGGAAGAGACTAACAATATTTATTTGTTTGTATAAACACATCACCGTTAGCACCGCCACGTTGGCGTCACCGGCACTTGGTATCAATAGACGCAGATATTGCTGAAACCAAGAAGATCGACAACGAAAATTTGATTGAATTGGCCGAGGAATATTGGTAATGTGAATACTCGCGTCTTTGCCGTTCCTGCACTGTACTGTTCTGCACTTCGCGGTGCTGGTTTGGTAGATGTGAATAGACCTTTATAAATGCATTAGCATGTCACACTTTAAATAAAATTTCAGGAAAAACTAATAACTATACTAGAAACATGAAAATGGTTTCAGCAGCGTATGATTATGTCAGCGTATTTATTGTTTAATAGGGTTTTCGAGTACATGAATAACTGCAGTCAGAACACGATATATATCTAGATTTCATCACCATACGTCTCGTTAACTTGGATTTTAACTACATTCAGAACATTAAAACGGTTTATATCGTCGGTGCATCTGAATGTGATAATTCACAATTTTTTATAAAAAGTAAATGCGTTCGAAACATTAGAATCGTTTCAGTCCCGATTGCATAGGCATATGTCTGATAACAAAAAAATAATGAAAAAAAGCTTTATAAAACATGGTAAATAGGATTGGTACTTTGAGGAATACTTGCAGAACTTGATAATTACATTATTAAATTTGATTTACATTAAATTAAAAAAAAAAAAAACGAATGGAGTTCTAAGAATTAAACACAAAAACAATTAATATGAATGAGGAGCCCATCTACATATTTACAATACATAATATGGGAAACAAATTGTTACAAAATTATTTATTTTAACAAAATTATACACAACATGGACATTCACAGACACAGCACAAGGACGTGCCAGGAAATCAGACTATCAAAAATAACACAGGCAACACGAAAAACAGTTAATTCTACAAAGGGATGCAATATTATAATGTGCTGCCGGAAACCATCAAAATTACACCAATTAATAAATTCATAAGAGATTGTAAGAACCACATTACGTTAAGCAAGTTAAAATCCAATGGAACGTAAGTTATCATTAGTAATTTGTTAGTTAAAATGTACAAATAACTAGAATATAATAAATAAAAGAAAGAACAAGAGCGAGAATATTGTCATAGTCCAACCGTCTGGAGCCAGTGCAGTGGACTATAGCATAAGGCTGAGCAAGGTTTCTATGATGAATGGCGATACTCTAGATAGATTTTATTTTTAAAACATTATTATTGAATATCCCACGCACCTGCCGTTTGCTCAAAGCATTGAGAATACTCGAGACATTCCTTCTTTACATCCTGTAGGTCTATATCCATCTCCGTGTACGACATTCCACCTCCGTCTGGTTCCCCAGTCCCTAGCTCCGTCTTAATGGTCACACTGTCCGTGAAAGTGAGATCCATGGCACGACTTTTAGAGCCTTCAAGTCAGGTAGATGGGTACCAAATTATCGGAGTCAGCTCACAATGTGAGGGCTGAAACAAAAGGAAAAAAAGATTAATAAACCAATGAGCAATGGGTATTAACAAATTACAAATAGATTAGCCACAATCTCTATACATTAAAATTCTAATTCTAAACTTTGAATTTCACCGGCGCTCTCCCACATCTCGCTCTGCAACGGGGTCGACATTACTGCATAAACTGTATTTGTGAAGCCTCGGAGATCATATGTTTTTCAAAGCATTCGAATTTGATCGACTTTTTCATACGTTTCGCACTTCAGTAAGGTAGACATTTGCTAGGAATCCATAAAGTTTCCCGATTTCGATTAGTTCGAGGGACGACTATGAAAACATACTTATACATTGTCACAAGGCGTCACAAGGCGTGATGGACACAATCCGGGTGCAATATAACCGCGCTTACAGGGCGCTGTTTGGCCTCGCTTGGAGATGCAGCGCCTCGCAGATGTTCGCAGAGGGAAGGGTGCATGGGTTCGCTGCTTTGATGCGCCACAGAATAGCCGGGACGATTCAACGCTACCGGAGATCGGAAAACACTCTTGTCCAGGCCGTCGCCCAGTGGCATGGCGCGCCCCTACATCGTACATGGAGAATTTCCCTCAGGACATTGTAGCATAAGTGTTAAATATGTTATTTTAATTTAATTTATATTTATTATATTATTTATGTTTTTATATTATATTTCTACAATGTGTAATTTTCTATTCTTAAAATGTATTCTTTTTATATGGCAGAGTATTGCACTCACCGCTTTGTTCTGTTGAAATAAATCATTATTATTGTAAAACAATTTCATGAACACAATACTTTTTTTTTAATCTGTTTTTGAGCCAGTTAGACTATGGCTTAACCCGATTGGGGTATGTTGTGAGGCTGAAGGACCAGCGAGGCTTTAGATGTTAATACAGCAATATATACTTAAACAAAAAAAGAAGGAAATCATTAGTAGGTCACCTAACATTTTTTTTTAAATTTCTATTTCTATAAATTATTAAGAATAATTTTTTACAGGAAATCTATTAAAAAATATTACTAAACCAATTCGTACAACTCGGGCGGCTAGACGTCGCTTTTGCAGCATGTTGACTTAAAATGCGAAGAGCTGGAGGTATTGTCATTTAAGAGTATTTGCCGACATACAGTGAAGTTCAATCACCTCTGCAAACGTATTACCGACTACATGCAATCTAGGTACAGCGAATATCTAAAAGACTCCTGACAGTCAGTTATGATAAGTATCATTCAAATAAGAACAGTAACAACTCAGTCTAAGCACACGCTCCTTGCTTCATTCACATTCATGCTATTCTGTTATTCCGAATATCGGCTTGAACCGACACAAGTATTTGATTCACCTGGTTAAATGTTAGATATTTAAGTTAACGGTAGAAGAAGAACGGGGTGCCCGACGAAGACATGCTAGACCAAGTGAAACAGATACTTATTATATAGTAATGATGTGTTCCGAAAGAGAATTCTGTGATGGTTCATCATCCCTGAATACTCCTACGGAAAACTGAAATATTGACAGATTAATGATGCCCGCAAAACGCAAATTCTGTCTTTGACCGAATTGTAATCAGCCATCGAGCATATGGCGTCATGTTGTCATGCTTGACGCATGCCTAGTAATCACAATTTAATGAAACGCCGATCCAGGACGAAAATCTGCATTTTGGACAGCATTACAGAGAACAATCACAGAGCATTCAAAATGGCGTCGGGAACTGACATCCGACGGTATCGAATGCCCTTGCGATTAAAAACATTTGTACAAGCATGCGATTACATATTTATCGGAAATTTGAATTTATTTAATATAATAAAATATTAAATAAGAAATAGATTTTGGATAATTTCCTACCTTAAATCATGAAGAATCTTCCTAAAATGTAATATTTTCATAAAATCACTTATCACAACGCATTCGCCATCTGTCCTGTCAATAAAATCATAGAAAAAATATTTACGTAGATATTTATGTTTTAGATTTTCAGAAATTCCACGTAGGTACTAACATAGATATTAAAAAAAATGATAATTTGTGTAAAGTTGTGGGAAAATAGGTACTTACCGCGTGTCATTTCATCACTACAAAAATAAGTAGTAATGTTATTAGCTCTCAAATAGTAGTATAACTTTAGTGTGAGGGGAGTGCACCATACAAGATGAAAAAATGAACTTGAAACTAAGCCCATTTTTCGATTTCTCGAATAAGAAAAATTACACAATAATATGCGAAATAGCAACCCAAGAAATGAAACGTAGGGCTAAAACTGATAAAAGTGAAGAAAAAAAAATAATGTTAAATAACTCTATTTGAGACTATGTTGAAAAACTAATTATTTTAAAAGAAAAACAATTGGGGCTAGTTCACGATAATTTCAATAAGGTCTTCGTTATCTAACCGTTGGTTATCTTTATACATATGAATAACGAGCCAAATAACCGGCGACCGTTTCACCCAAAATAATATGGTGTCAATTAGTTATTTCGGAGTTCAGTCTGACAACACCGATTTTTTTAAACTATCTGAACACCCAGGAACGGGGACATTATGTATTATAGCAGTTCTGCACATCCAACATTAGAAACCGTTCTGAGTTGTTCAACATCATTAAATAAAGCAGTTCCAAATGAACAAAATTCTGTCGGGTTCTTGTTATTTAAATGGCTTACTAAATTCGTAATTGCTGATTTGAATGAAACTGCATGCTAATAAAAATTGCATTTTGCGATTTTTGTAGTTTCGTCAGATTGGACGTAATTCCAAAAATCAATTGTTATGCAATTAGGAAGTCACTTCATTTAATACATTATTTCCAGTTCAAATACAATAAGCGTTTTTAAACTTATAGAAATATAATAATTACTTATTATTTTTCGCTTTGTATAATACTATATATTTACATGAATCAAATTTCTCAAATTTATTTATCCACAAGTCAATCTTCACTAAAAGTGAAAACAAGTAATAAACACTTTACAAATTTGCTTATTTGTATATTACTAGGTAGTTTTAGTAGAGCGGAGTATATTCTTTTCTATGTATTATTATTTTATACTCCGTTACAAATAAGTCTAGATGTCGAATTATATGCACTAATAATGGAAATCAGTAAAATAAAATATTAATTTGTGTAGGTGTTAAATAATATTTTTCATCATGATATTGTCCACTAAAAAAATATACTCGGTTCTATTAATATTAAACAAAAATAGTCAGAACACACTATTCATTATTAATAAATTTCAATCCAACCTCAATTATTTGCATATTCGGTGTTTTCAATTCGGAAATAAAGTTAAACTATCAAAACAGATCTAATGTAAGCGCGACAAGCCAGTACAATCAAAGTAAAAGATCGAATGATCGATACGAAAAGAAACAGCAAAAAGTAAAAAATAATGATCCCAATCGTATCAGTGAATCCTTCGTAACGGTGAACATCCCGCATACACATAGTAATAACAATAATCCTGTAACGCCGTTGAAATTTATGGCGTTCATACAGTTAAAAAGAGATACCCAACTGATTGCGTTGAAAAATATTCGAATGTTGAAATTGTACTCGTATTCTAACAGGCATTAGAAATATTAGTAATGAATGAAAAATACCTAATTCTTCCCAACGATATATTTGCTAGCCGCTTGGTGCTACATATCGGCCGTTTGGAATTCCGAAATCCAAAAAAATGGTCTAGTAGGAAAGTACATAAGTACGTTAATCCTTTTTTGGGTGATAATATTAATTGGGTGAATTGAAAGAGGTGGGCCTGGGCGCGAAAATGAGTAGTCTGCAAGTATGTTGTCTATTGTATGCTGATGATGCGGTGCTGATTGCTAACAGTATGGAAGATCTACAGTCCCTCGTATCTAGGATGAACCAAGTATGTATGAAGAATGAGCTAATGATGAATGTAAATAAGTCCAAAGTCATGGTGTTTGAAAGAGAGAGTACGAAAATAGTATGCAATATAGTTGTGAATGATGAATACTTGGAGCAGGTCGATGAGTTTGTGTATTTGGGAAGTATGTTTACGAGAGATGGAAAGACAGATAGGGATATTGAAAGAAAGGTGAATGCAGGAAACTCCATTAACGGAGGACTGAACGCGGTTGGTGCAAACAAAAAGTTGTCCAAGGAAGCGAAGCTAGCAGTCCACAATGGAGTGCTGATACCAACCTTGATGTATGGTAGTGAAGCATGGAACTGGCAGAGGAAGGATGAAAGTAGACTGAATGCTGTAGAAATGAGATCTCTGAGACGAATGTGTGGTAAAACCATGTATGATCGAGTGAAAATGTTGAGATTCGTAAAGAATGCAAGGCTGATGTAAGCGTAGTGAGCAAGATTAAGAAAAGGACGCTTAGATGGTTTGGGCATGTAGAGCGAATGAACGAAGAAAGGAGTGTAAGGAGAATATTTGACGCGAATGTGAATGGAAGAAGAAGCCGGGGACGCCCGAGGAAGACATGGCACGATCAAGTGAATCGAATACTCGAGTCGGGCCATGTCAGAAGTCGGAATAACAGAAGAGAATGTATGAGGCGTTGTATGAATGTGAATGAAGCAAGAAGTGTATACCAAGATCGAGTTGTTTGCGGTCCGTCCTCTCTGCCTACCCCTGCGGGGAAACGGCGTGATGGTTAGTTAGTTATATTAATAACACAATACGTACCTGGCCCCTTGATTCGTTGCTCCATTGGAAATATTCACGATTCGATATTATATTCAATTTATTAACTATCGTTGCTTAATTTTTTCAATAGCGTTATGTGTTGACGGCATTTTGCTATTATTTCAAACGGCTAGTTTTAATTTGATACAGTACTACTCGTAATAATATAACCTCTCGGAGTTCAGAACGATTGTCTCGGTTCAAGCATTCGAATGAATTCTGACGTTTCTCGAAGATGAACATCGATTCTCTTCTATTTCGGACGAGAAAATCAATTCTCAGTCCAAGAGATTTTGTCAATGACAATCTTTTCGAGTAATTATTATCGATTTCTCGATTTTCTGACAATCGAATGACTGTCCCGTTGAATATTGAGATATGAGAGAGTCGATTAACTTTGATTTTTGAAAAAACAAATTACTGTCTCTCTGTTAGATTGCCCTGAATTATTTGAACGAATTCATTTGAGACTGTCTAACAGATAAATCAGTCAAAACCACAAACTAAACCTATCTCAATGCAACATCAACTAAAAAAAAAACCCTTTATTCACGGCACTTCCGATATTTTTGACGCTTCATACAGTGAATTCGACTTGTTCAACTCAGACCCTTATAATTTCAAACCTAAAATCAATAAATAACATTCACACAATACATATTACTATATATAGACTAGATCCTTTCCCTTCCCGTCCTTCCCATCATCCTAACCTCATAGGCTAACCTTGTAACTTTTCTTTTTTTAATTGATAAATTTGAAAACTTAATTGAAATCGAATTATAAGTTCATTTTTGAAATATGTTTAAAATACATCATAATTATTCTAAACTGTCGGTTTAAAAGTACAAAATAAATCTTCGTAACATTTCGATTATTAAAATAATCGACTTTTTCTTCGATCATTAGTCGATTCGGCCCATCCCTAATTCATAATGAAAACGTAACCTACGTAAAAATGACTGATTAATCTATATAATTATTTATCTATGGGTAACAAATTGACGTTTTGTACTTGTACGTTGATACCGGTATTAGAAACAATTATTATATTGTTACCGAAAATAGTCCCTTACAAGTGGCTATCGATAGATGCTGCATTGTATGTAATGCTGAGGCAAAAACATTCTCAAAAAGTTTGATAAAGTTGTTGCCAACTTTCCCAGGAAAGTGAATACGATTGAAACAGCTTAATCGCAGACAGAACTACACTTGCCTTTTGCAAAAGCTTGTTTCAACAAGCGGAGTGTAAATCAAGAGAAAGTAATTGTCCACCAAAATGATGTAGGTGTTATATTATTATAGGTGTGTACCTATAGATGTTGTAGCTTAATAAGTTAAAATAATTTCGAAAAGAGATTTTTTATTTCGTTCGTTCCAATAAACTGTAACTCAATTTTGTGGCATAATGCAACCAACTTCATGAATCAAAACTAAATTCTGTGGCGCACTAGAGATTTCAAGCAATCACACTCAATGACATTACATAAAAAAACACGTTTTTAACATTGCGTTTACTTTTAGGCTGTTTTATCACGTGTGTGTAATTTTTCATATTATTTATCATTCGCATTGATGAAACTGTCAACCGGAATAGAATGAATTAATCTCGTCGGATCTCCTTCCCCTTGTCATATTCTGTTGGGGACCAATCACCTCACAAAGGCGTGTAAGGCGTGTACCTGTCTTGGGGTGTTTCAGCCTTTCGAGTCATTTTACCAAACTCTTCGACGTCTTCCCTCTGGAATGTCGGCACTATTTTAAGCAAAAATCGGTGTTTTGGCATTCTAAGTACGCTTCCAAGCTACTTTGTGCGGCTTTTTATTGGAGAGTAGGAGGGGTGCTATGCTAAGCATATCTCGGATCGTCGAGATTCTCATTCGATTTAATTCTGTAACTCATAGGCAGCTTCTCTCAAAAACCTAATTTCGCCTGCTTGGACCCTGGTACGCACTCTCTAATGCAATTTATTCAAATGTACGTACGTACAATTGCTGTATATGCAATAACGTGATAAGAAAAGTTTCCAATAAATCGAAAATTAAAATTGAAGATCGATGCCCAATGCGACATTTGTGTTACTTTCCGCCGCTATTCCAAGACTCGAACCAACTTTGGAGGTTTCCCGTATTTCCTTATAAAGGGATCACACTAATACAACATATTTGCGCAAACGTGAAAAGTGCCATGGAGGCTCATAACATTAAAACCGTGGAGAAAAACCATTCTTGTGTTCAGAGTGCCCGTACGGGTGCAGTCGGAAGTGTGACGTAGAGCGTCATATTAAAACGCACACTTAAGAGGAACCATTCTCGTGTCCAAAAAGCACGTATATCTACAGTCAGAAAAGTACATTGGTTTGTCACATTCGCACTCAAACTTGACAAAAACCGTTCGCATGTCCGGAATGCTACGAGCCTGCAGCCAGGAATGTGCACTGGCGACTCGTAAGGAACCACTACGGGGATAAATCATTTCTTTTAGCGCAATGTCCGTACTAGCTCACGCGAAAGTATAGTTTATTTACTCGAGCAAGAACGCATTCTGGAGAGAAGGCATTCTCGTGTTCGAAATGCAACCCAGATGCACGCGGCAAAGTGATTTGGCATCTAACAGCAGAATCCACTTACAATGTTCGCAATGCCCTTACGTTTGCCGTCAGAGTGGTGTCTAACCAATAATAACTAATCTACTTAACATCGCATAAAATCAATTGTCACATTTTCCAACTCAACATTGCATTGATTTGGATTCACTCGTTCCCTCATCGATGCAAACATTCGTTACAAATCATATTAGTATGCAGCCATGATGGTGTTAAAGTAGAAAGCTATATTTGATAGACGAGAATGATTTTAAGCCAGAGTGCGTTATCAAATGTTGCATTAAAATTGACTAAAGTGAAGATGCTTTAATTACATTCGGAGCAGGAGAACGGTTTTAATGAAGAGTGTGTCAAAATATGTTTCTTTAAATCTGGCTTAGTGGCACTTGTATAACTACATTCGAAACAGGAGAATGGTTTTAAACCAGAGTGCGTCAACATATGAATCTTTAAATATGACTTCTTGGAACATGCATAAATACATTCGGAACAGGAGAAAGATTTTAAGCCAGAGCGCCTCCTCACATGTTGCGTTAAACCTGGCTTAGTGGAACATGCATAACTGCATTCGGAACAGGAGAAAGATTTTAATCCAGAGTGCGTCATAATATGTTGCATTAAACCTCGTTAAGTGGAACATGCATAACTGCATTCGGAACAGGAAAATGGTTTTAAACCGGAGTGCGTAAACATATGTTGCTTTAAACCTGATTTAATGGAACATGCATAACTACATTCAGAACATGAGAATGGTTTTAAGCCTGAGTGCGTCAACATATGTTTTTTTAAACCTGACTTAGTGTAACATGCATAACTACATTCGGAACAGGAGAATGGTTTTAAACCGGAGTGCGTCCACATATGTTGCTTTAAATTTGACTTAGCGGAACACGCACTACATTGGGAACATGAGAATGGTGTTTCCGCGGAGAGTGTCATCGAATGATGGTTAACAGATTCGAAGCAGTTGAAGTTATCCACCACTTTCCCACCCCGGTATAAGTAACTTATGGTTACTCCTTCAGGGTACACCTCAAGGACTCTAATTTTTTGGTTCAACGAAGCTAAGGTTATAAATGATTCTAAACCCTCAAGTGTCCCTGCATAGCATTAGCTTAGAAGGAGTTTAGTAAAATTCCACAGCCCAGAATGGTTAGTACATACATACGGTCGACAAAAGTGGCTCTAGTAATAATGGTGGCTCTGCTCTACTCGTCCGTAGATGAACATGGTGACACGCGGAGAAATACTAACATAAATCAGTTAAAGGGAGAAACTAAATGGATTAAGTGAGAGTACTTAGGACGAGCCGTTGCCAAGATACCAAGGCAGTCCCTCTGAAGCAGTGCTAGGTGGATTCTTGTTCCCGCCACCCTTCCCAGGAGACATTGCGCCAGTCGTCAAGATTATCCCTTAAGAAAAGTGTAATTGGGGAGGGGGTAAAAAAAAAAAAAAAAATACCCTGAGACCCTGGGGATATGGAGGGGTCCAGGCGGCCGGGAGCGTGCCACTGAGTCGGGGAGACGGGAAGGCCGTCACCACCAAGCTTGCTCCATCGGGAAGTACACAAGGGATCCGGCTTGGGCAAGTCAAAAGTAGATGACTGCTTCGGGTTGCAGGGATGGGGTTAATTTTCCACTCCCTAAGAGGGGATGTGGACAGTACACAATAAAATTGTTTTTGGGTTCAGTTCGCCTGAATATCTCAAAATGTTTTTGAGTTCTACACAAAGAAAAATTTTCGTACCTAAAAAACAAAACTCATAATAGGGAAAGAAAAATGGAAAACAAAAATTATAACAACAGTAGAGGCATCAGTGCTGAGTGAAAAGTTTAAAGCTAAAATTTAAAATTTAAAAAAAAGTATAAGATTTATTAAAAATAGCAGGAATCTAAATTAGCAATATACAGAAATAGAGAATGAAACAAGGTAATAAAATAGCAAGTAGAAGATTCGAAGCACGAAGAGTGAGCCCCAATATAATATATTAATAGTTTTTGTGTTTAATTCGTAGATCTCAATTTAATTTTTTTAAACTAACCATCACGCCGTTTCTCCGCAGGGGTAGGCAGAGAGGACGGACCGCCAAACAACTCGATCTTGGCATACACTTCTTGCTTCATTCACTTTCATACAACGTCTCATTAGCATTTTTTTAAAAATTTAATGTAAATCATATTTATATAATTGAAAATAGACTTTGTATATACCACTTTACTTAAAATATATAAATATTTCTACATGTTTCGATAGCAATGCTATCATATTCCTAGATTTGCTATCGAAACATGTAGAAATATTTATATATTTTAAGTAAAGTGGTATATACAAAGTGTATTTTCAATTATATAATTAATAATGATGCCACAAAGTTATCAATCATTTGAAGAAATTATAAAACAAATTTAATAATGTTATTATCAAGTTCTGCAAGTATTTTTAGTTTTTATTATTGTGACAGCTGTTTCGGCGTTTAAGGACATTTTCAAACTCTGGTTAATCCACGTTGTGACGACTTAGTTACATGATTTTAATTTACTCCCACTACTTTTCAATTTGGACGGGTAATGATTTATTATCAGTAAAACCGATGTAGTTTTATAATGTGTTTACTCGTATTTAACTAACAACGTTTTGTTATTTTTTTTTTCAAGTCTATGTTTCCATTCAATAACTTTTTATCATAAATAATTACGAAAGTTTTTGTTGTTGTTGTTAATATTTCCCGTTGATAATAACTCTAATTGACCTAATTGTGGTTGCGGTCAACTTCGCGATTAAGTAAAAAATTACCAGTCGAAAGCATGAGGAAGAGACTAAAAATATTTATTTTTTGTTTGAACGCATGACCCTTAGCACCGCCACGTTTGCGTCACCGTCACTTGGCGTCAATAGACGCAGATATTGCTAAAACCAAGAAGATCGACAACAAAAATTTGATTGATCTGGCCGAGGAATATAGGTAATGTGATTACTCGCGTCTTTGCCGTTCCTGCACTGTACTGTTCTGCACTTCGTGATTCTGGTTTGGTAGATGTGAATAGACCTTTTGTAACGTAAATACGGACCCCGCTTAAAAAGGCATCACTGATATTGTCTACGGAAGAGATGGGTAAAATATCTATGGTAGACATCGGACGGAAGGAAGCCGCAGGAGAAGACAAGATGGCCGGGGAAGTGACTTGACACGGCGAACAGTGCCGGCAGTTTTTTTGGAGGAGTTATGTGGAGTTGTGGAGATGTGTTAGTTCTTTCTTTTCTGTTTGACGCCAACGAGCGTCTACCCAATTTACCCGAAGTGGGTATGTTTTTTAATTACCGATGGCCAATTCGTAAAGCGGTGAAATCCAACCTCGCGTGCCTGGCGCGTTGGAGGAAATCCTTGTGGAGTGATGTGAACGGATACGAGAGTCGGTGGCTGTATCGACGACCCTACAGGACCTAAAGTAACCTCGCGGAAGAAACTGTGGCGGATGGAGCTTCGGATGGCGGATGGACTACGCATCATGGACCGTGGGAATCGGTGAACATCCGGGCTGGAGCGGCCTTTTCTGAAGCCGGAGGAGAGGATTATGACCACAGGAGCCATCATTTATCCTTTTAATTAATTATTAATTAATCTTAGTCTTACTCTCCACTCTTTTCTTCCTCTACATTTAATTGGGGTTGTATAGTCAATAAAGACTATGTTTTCCTACCTTAGGGTTTTATTTACCGTTTCACAACCTTCCCGCACTTCATTCACCCACGAATGCTGATATAGAGTCAAGCAATAGCCGGAGGAGAGCATTACACTTTATAAGTGCATTAGCATGTGACACGTTAAACAAAATTTTAGCAAAAACTAATAACTACTCTAGAAACATGAAAATGGTATCAATCCCGAGTATGTCAGCGTATTCCTTGTTTAATAGGGTTTTCGAGAACACGAATAACTGCAGTACGAACAAGAAAATTAATTGGATTTATCACATGGCAAATAGGATTGGTACGTTCAGCAATTCCAAAGTCTGGCATTTTATGATCATTGGATATGCCTTTGAAAGCCTTTCTAAGATTAATAAATACACCAGCATAAGTACGACCTAATGATTAATAAATGTATAAAGTTTCATTAGCATCTTGTGTGCTAAGTGATTTTATAAATCCAAACTAGTCTCCGCTTAGTATTTTATTACTCCCAAGGAAATAATATACCAATGATTTTTTTAGTATTTTTTCAAAAATCTTTTCTTTGTTAGAAGTAAGATGAAGGGGCGATAATTTGTTATTTATTGTGGATTTCCAGATTTATAAATTATTGTGTTTTGTATTTCGCTGGATATATTCCCCATATAAAACATAAATTTATCAAATCAATAATAGGTTTTATCAACAAAAAAATCATGGATTTTAGAATATGTTACGTAATATAATCAAATTCGGGAGACAAACATCCTTCCAAATTTCCTATCATTTTTAAGATTTGTCTGTTGTTTCAAAGTTTTTAAAAATGGTGTGTTTCTGTAAATTTAATGTTGTGTGAATTTTCTGGTGAAAAGGTTTATGAATTTTTTTCGCAAGATTCCCTTCAACTTTTTAGGTTGCATGTTGGCATCTCTAATTTTATGTTCATGTTCATTGTAAATTTATGTCTTGTGTTTTATTTGTATTGTCTATACCCAAATTAACTGTTTCCACATTGGTTAGTGGGAGTTTTCTGCAGACAATATTTACAAAAATCGAAACACAAAAAGCGGAATCGGTAAAATATTATTATAAAATGTACACATACAAAAACTAAAAGAAAAAATCATCCCACTAATTGGTGCATTTGGTAGAATAGCTCATCTTCTTCCAGCACACGTTAAGAGGGGCCTATACTTTAGTTTAATCCAGTCCCACCTACATCACCTAATAGAAATATGGTAAACACACGCATTACATACTTGAACCAATTACAAATAATGCAGAATAAAGTTAAAGAAAAACTTTTCAATTATAACCCAGACACCTCCACAAAAAACTATAGGAAGAAATGATGTTGCTGAAAATCAGAAAACTTTATGAAAATAATATATGCATATTAATCTACAAAATACAAAATGGACTTATAAAAACATCAAAAGTACACGAACACTACACAAGACAAAATAATAAATCGTACATGAAGACTGAAAATGGTAAAAGAAACATAGGCCACGAGGGTGTATATATATATAATCTCCTTCGTGAGGGAGAATCGAGTTAGAAAATTTAAAAAAAAACTGTTCGATCTCAAAATTAGTGAGCAAAATAACAATGTATAAAATAAAAGAATAATAAATAAAATAACTATTACATGTAAGATAGGTATGACATGTAAGATAGGTATGACATGTAAGATAGGTATGACATGTAAGATAGGTATGACATGTAAGATAGGTATGACATGTAAGATAGGTATGACATGTAAGATAGGTATGACATGTAAGATAGGTATGACATGTAAGATAGGTATGACATGTAAGATAGGTATGACATGTAAGATAGGTATGACATGTAAGATAGGTATGACATGTAAGATAGGTATGACATGTAAGATAGGTATGACATGTAAGATAGGTATGACATGTAAGATAGGTATGACATGTAAGATAGGTATGACATGTAAGATAGGAATAATATGTAAGGTATATAAATAATATAATGTAATATGATATATAATATAAGTATCAAAATAGGTTAAAAATAATATGTATGTATGTTCTTCAAGAATATAATATGTATGTATGTAGTTAATTAATATAATATGTATGTATGTATGTATTACTGCTCACCTTTGCAATGAAATAAATACTTGTACGTGCAATAACTTAGAATGCGTGGATAGTGTAAAATATTTAGGAATCATTATTGATAAATTCCTAAGATGGGAAGAACACGTCATCTCAATTGCCACAAAAGTCAGAAAACTCACTCACCTTTTCATAACTATTAGAAACATTCTAAACGTAAAAGATCTAAAATCAATATATTATGCCATGTGTAATTCTTTACTTGATTATGCATCCTTGGGATGGGGCGGTTGTGCCAAAACAATTTTGGACCCCCTGGAAAAAGCGCAAAAATCACTAATAAGAGTCATCCTTAAAAAAACCCTTAAGGTACCCCAGTGATGAATTATTCAAAGAAATGCAAGTTCTTGATGTCAGACAACTGTATATCAGGAAAATTGTATTACACACACATAAACAACGTCACCACTACCCATCTATCGAGCACTATCACGACACCAGACACTCAAGAAGTAATCCAATAGTTTCAACAAAAACCATGACATCCCTTGCTCTAAGACAATTTTCATACTTAGGACCAAAATTGTTCAACATAATACCCGATACATGGAAAATGAAAAGTACAAACGTCCTGCGTAAACTGATCAATGTATGGCTTCTCCATTTAGTGAGGGTCAAAAGCGAACATATGCTCATTAATATGTATGTACAATTTTAATAAAACCTTATGTAATTTATCACTACTATACACTAAATAAAAAAAATGCATATCATACTTTAATCTTGTATACTTTAAACTTTTATACTTTATACTTTAAACTTTTATATCTCATATGTAATTCGTTATTACTACACACTAAATTTATTGTAAAAAAAAGGATATCATACTTAATCTTTTATTTTTCAAACTATTATACTTTATATTTTATACTTGTACATCTCAATTGTAATTCATTATTACTCTACACTAATTTAAAAATGCATATCATACTTTAGTATCTTATACTTTAAACTATTACTCTCACTATACACTTTTACATCTCATATGTAATTTATTATTACTCTACAGAAAACTAAAAAATACATATCATACCTTTAACTTATATTCTTTAAACTCTCATACTTTATATTTTAAACTTTTACATCTCATTTGTAATTCACTATTATTCTACACTAATTTAAAAAATGCAACATACTTAAAAAAAAAAAAACACATTTTTTTTTTATGTCTTAAATTTACTTTATGGATTGTTTTATATTCTTTCATGTGTATATATATTAATAAGAACTAATCTTATCAATTTGAGTGTCCTAAAACGGGATTTGCTCCTAGTTGGACAGTCAAAGCCTTCTTAAATATTTCTTAAATAAATATTATTATTATTATTACTTAATTAATACGATATGTATGTATGTAGTTAATGAATATAATATATATGTACGTAGTTAATTAATATAATATGCACGTATGTACTTAATTAATATAATATGTATGTATGTAGTTACCTAATATAATATGTATGTATCTAGTTAATTAATATAATATGTACGTATGTACTTAATGAATATAATATGTATGTATGTACTAAATTAATACAATATGTATGTATGTAGTTAATGAATATAATATATATGTACGTAGTTAATTAATATAATATGTACGTATGTACTTAATTAATATAATATGTATGTATGTAGTTAACTAATATAATATGTATGTATCTAGTTAATTAATATAATATGTACGTATGTACTTAATGAATATAATATGTATGTATGTACTAAATTAATACAATATGTATGCATGTAGTTAATTAATATAATATGTATGTATGTACTTAATGAATATAATATGTATGTATGTAGTTAATGAATATAATATGTATGTACGTAGTTAATTAATATAATATGTACGTATGTACTTAATTAATATAATATGTATGTATGTAGTTAATGAATATAATATGTATGTATGTACTAAATTAATACAATATGTATGTATCTAGTTAATTAATATAATATGTACGTATGTACTTAATGAATATAATATGTATGTATGTACTAAATTAATACAATATGTATGTATGTAGTTAATGAATATAATATATATGTACGTAGTTAATTAATATAATATGCACGTATGTACTTAATTAATATAATATGTATGTATGTAGTTACCTAATATAATATGCACGTATGTACTTAATTAATATAATATGTATGTATGTAGTTACCTAATATAATATGTATGTATCTAGTTAATTAATATAATATGTACGTATGTACTTAATTAATATAATATGTATGTATGTAGTTAACTAATATAATATGTATGTATCTAGTTAATTAATATAATATGTACGTATGTACTTAATGAATATAATATGTATGTATGTACTAAATTAATACAATATGTATGCATGTAGTTAATTAATATAATATGTACGTATGTACTTAATTAATATAATATGTATGTATGTAGTTACCTAATATAATATGTATGTATCTAGTTAATTAATATAATATGTACGTATGTACTTAATGAATATAATATGTATGTATGTACTAAATTAATACAATATGTATGTATGTAGTTAATGAATATAATATATATGTACGTAGTTAATTAATATAATATGCACGTATGTACTTAATTAATATAATATGTATGTATGTAGTTACCTAATATAATATGCACGTATGTACTTAATTAATATAATATGTATGTATGTAGTTACCTAATATAATATGTATGTATCTAGTTAATTAATATAATATGTACGTATGTACTTAATTAATATAATATGTATGTATGTAGTTAACTAATATAATATGTATGTATCTAGTTAATTAATATAATATGTACGTATGTACTTAATGAATATAATATGTATGTATGTACTAAATTAATACAATATGTATGCATGTAGTTAATTAATATAATATGTATGTATGTACTTAATGAATATAATATGTATGTATGTAGTTAATGAATATAATATGTATGTACGTAGTTAATTAATATAATATGTACGTATGTACTTAATTAATATAATATGTATGTATGTAGTTAATGAATATAATATGTATGTATGTACTAAATTAATACAATATGTATGTATGTAGTTAATGAATATAATATGTATGTACGTAGTTAATTAATATAATATGTACGTATGTACTTAATTAATATAATATGTATGTATGTAGTTAATGAATATAATATGTATGTATGTACTAAATTAATACAATATGTATGTATGTAGTTAATGAATATAATATGTATGTATGTACTAAATTAATACAATATGTATGTATGTAGTTAATTAATATAATATGTATGTATGTACTTAATGAATATAATATGTATGTATGTAGTTAATGAATATAATATGTATGTACGTAGTTAATTAATATAATATGTACGTATGTACTTAATTAATATAATATGTATGTATGTAGTTAATGAATATAATATGTATGTATGTACTAAATTAATACAATATGTATGTATGTAGTTAATTAATATAATATGTATGTATGTACTTAATGAATATAATATGTATGTACGTAGTTAATTAATATAATATGTACGTATGTACTTAATTAATATAATATGTATGTATGTAGTTAATTAATATAATATGTATGTATGTAGTTAATGAATATAATATGTATGTACGTAGTTAATTAATATAATATGTACGTATGTACTTAATTAATATAATATGTATGTATGTAGTTAATTAATATAATATGTATGTATGTAGTTAATGAATATAATATGTATGTATGTACTAAATTAATACAATATGTATGTATGTAGTTAATTAATATAATATGTATGTATTTAAGTTACGAAAGCGAAATAAATATGTATTTCTTTTAAGATAATAAAATAAATTTAAAAAAGCTGTTCGGAAACAGATCGCTGAGCGGGTCCGGCGATGCCGTTGTTCTAAGTGTTGAGTTTGTCTTCAGTATTGGTGGACACGATAATGGTTTCCTTCGAATTGCGTCAGCAGTTGAGTGGGCAAATCGAATTTTTAAACATACATTCCGAATAAAAGCGGGTTTTAAGAGTGAACCAGTATGTGAGTCCTCCAGCTTAAAGTGTGAACCACTTGAAACAAGGTAATCATTTTCCTCCGAATTTCGCAGTAAATGAATCTGCAACTCGAATTTATAATTACACTCGGAATACGACCACGATTTTTACTTCAGAGTTAGAGTGAGTCCGCAGGATTTTATTATTTTCTTTTTTTATAACAAATAATGGAATCCTCACTGGGATTTAGCGTGCTGAGGATTTCATTTACAAAATATGAAATTATATTAAATTAATGTGCTTGATTAAAAAACAAAATAATTGTAAGGTTGAGTTAAGTGGTTTCGGTGATAGGCAGTATTCAGTGTTAATATATATTCTATTTCAGATCTCCCTACGTAACGTATAGAGTGTTTTCATCTCAATGTATGGAAAATGTCTACGCGTATCATTATCTTGATCTAGGCCATTTGCTAGAATCTACATAATATAAATAGATTTTTTATTTTAAATGATAAACTAATGTTTATAAGAGAAGATTTTTTATGCATAGCACAAATATGGTAACAAATTATTATAAGCAATAATTATTAACCTGAAAAATCATACAAATTGAATAATCTTCCGAGAAAAATACATGCTGCCGACGGGACACGAACCCGCGACCTTTTGTTTACCGGACAAGTGCTCTACCACTGAGCTACGGCAGGTTATTCATTTCCAATGAGAAAAAATGCAATAAGCAATGATAGTAGTCTGAAGAACTAGTAGGGTCAGTGGGCCGGTTGTGGCCACCTTAAGGATTTTTTCGTTTTTGAATGAGCACCAAACTTGCACATAAATGTAAATTATAATTTTTCCAACATTAATGTACAATAAAAATACCTGTCTTTAATATATGTAAATATATCCAGTAACAGTTCTTTAATTATTTTTAAATATATTTTTTTCGTTGAACTGGACCCATGCATTAGTTGTGGCCACAATTTAATCAGTTCTGGCCACACCCGTGTGCCGGTTTTGGCCACATGAATCTATATAGGGAACTTACATTTTTTTATCTAAATTAAACAAAGTAATGATTATGAATCGATTTTATTATTCAAGTTATACAATAAACTTATAAAAAAATAAGATTTAGCGCAAATTTAGACCTGAGAGTTCGATTTCGAAAGTATAAAAAGAATTTTGCCTTTTGGTTGTACCTGTAAGCAATGGTGGTGGCAATATCATTTTAATATCAATCTCAGCAACAGATGCCAAATCAGGAATTTGTGGCATTGTGAATTGGCTACCAGTGGTATTATGTTTTCTCAGGTACCTTATCTCAAACTCATTGTCTTCGTCTTTTGAACGCAATATTTTGCCGACATAATAAAAAGTGGCTTTGGGATTCTTGAATTCAACCAGGACATAATCTCCTTCCAGGGGTGTTCGATCTAGTTCTTCGAAACCCGACGGCTTTACCTGTGGAATCCAGTCTTCAGTCCGAATGAGATGTATCACTCAAATTTTCTTCCTCTGACGTCTCTGAAATTTCAATGGTCGGTTTCTTTTTTTAATGTTCTTATTTATTTTTTTAGCTAGTTTTATCTGTTTTTGTTCTTCTTTTCTGTCTTTCTCCTTTTCCTTAGCCATCATAATATCTTTCCATTTATCCGATGTTAACACCGAAGGAATATACTCTCTCTTTCGACTGGTAGTATTTGTCTTCTTTTCAGGCCATATGACGCATTTTTTCACTAATTCTGCGGCATTAGTCAGCATATTCAATTCTACAATCTCAGAAGAGGATACAATATCTTTAGATGTAGATGCTGATACGTCCAGGATTTCTTCGTTTACCGCTATTGGAAATGAAGGTTCAATAACAGGAGTTTCTGGAGGCGTTGTAACTCGATCTAGATTAATTCAAGTAAGATCTGTATTTGGCAATGCAGTATTATCGTCTTTGAAGGCCAGCCATACTTTATGCAGGAACAACCCTTCAGTACAACCTGTCCAATCCATACCAGTGCTGTAAGTGACTTTGAAATCTTTAAGCATATTTGGTTCAATTTTACTCTCCAAATACTGTAGATGAGTCGATTCCACTAGGCGCATGTTTACATTAGTTTCAGTATGTTTTGGTGCAGTTATAATTCTTTTATAGTTTACAAAATCAGGACCAAATGGATAAAGTCCGCAAGACTTGAATCCAGCTTTCACATTATTATAAAAATTTGTATCATTTATCAGAATGTTGTTCAAAGCAGAAGGGAGATTAAATTTAGTTATTTCTTGTCCTTTATTATCAATTCTCCACTTACGAATGTACTTCAACCAACGTTGCTTTAAAGGAAAAAATACAGCCACGTCCAGTGGCTGCACCATATGTGTTGTGTTTGGAACCAAGGCTATGACGATAATTCCGTTGTATCTGCAAAGTGAACTCAGGTGAAGAGTCAGATGGGATTTATGTCCGTCTAAAAATAATACGATTGGAAATATTGTACCCTTTTCTTTGAGATAAGGCAGGAACACATTATCAATAAATTCATAGAAAGACTCAGCAGTCATCCACCCTTTGTCTGTCTTACCAATAGACCAACGATTTGGTGCATTTTGAACTTCATCTGAATTCATTCTTTTGTATTTGTAAAGTGTCAGAGGTGGAGCTAGTTCTCCAAGAGCATTTACTGTAAACAGAGTAGTGATATTTTCTTTATCACTGTTTTTTGAAGTGTTGTAAACATGTTCGCCTTTCGTCGCTAAGACAAGTCCTCCTTTGGGGGCTAAGAAGAATGAAGTTTCATCGCAGTTCCATACTCGAGCAGAATCTTCAAAAATCTTACATCCATCAGGTCTTAACAAACTAATGACTTCTTCAAACCAGTTTTTGATTTTTTCTTCGGTTATCAATGCGCGTGCCTTGTTTATGTACTCTGCATGTTTTTTGCTTAAATCAGGATGTCTCGTCATAAATGACTCAAACCATGTCCTCCCAGGGCGATTATTGATGAAAGGAGTATTGATGTTGCCAGTAACAACAATCTTCTTTACGGAATCTAATAAACATTCCCTGTTAATTTGAAAACCTGCCCGGGCACAATCTTTAATCCACCTGACTAGTGACATCTCTATTTCTATACCAAGTACAGCTTGTGGTCCTACGTGACCTGAGGCCGCTGCTGCACGTCCACATATTTTGTTACGCAAAGTACTACGGGGGACTTTGTAGTTTTTACTAGCAGTAGATACCTTCATACCTCCTTTTATAGCATCGAGTGCCAAAATCACTTTCGATGGTGAATAACAAAAAAGTTTGCGTTTTGAGTGCTCAATAGCATCTTTCTTCTTATTTGCCGGAGTCATTTTCACAGTTCTGAAAAAGAAACATAATAATTTATTAAGTTAAAATATCAAAATTAGCGGATATGTACATTTTTTTAGATAATGGCCAAAACTAGTACTGTATGGGAGCCACTTGTGGCCACCAACGTGGCCACAACCCATACATTTGTATAAATTCTTGTGTCAGTAATGGCCACATCGAAAAATCATGTTTAAACAACCAATTTGCTAAAATTAACCTCAAAAACATATTACTTTACCCTTTTATAATGAGTACAACTTATTTTCAAATAAAACATCAAAAGGACTACAAATATATATTAAGATTACTTACAGTGGGTTCCTTAAGGTTTTGGATAACAATCTCAATAAAAAATTCCGCAACACTTATTCGCATCGACCAAACACAAACTGTTAACAATAAGATTTATTGTGTCACTTGTCAACGAAGACCATTGACAAATATGCATTTTGCCATAGAGCAAAAAAAGATTCGATTTTATTTAGCTTATATTTCGACTTGTAAAGTTGAAAATGGCCAGAACCGGCCCAATGGCCACAACCGGCCCACTGACCCTACATGTTGACTAATTTGGCGGGTTATTATTCGGAATTATACCAATACAATTCCATAAAAAATGGCAATAACCGAATTCTTGAGTTAGTTATTTGTAATGAGGATTGCCAAGTAGCTCGTGCAGGTAATCCTCTTGTCAATGAACACTTATACTGTTGTATCTCGACATACTTTGTTTCAAAATGTGCCCAAAATCTTACTAACCCTTAAACTAACATATTTACAATATCTCTAAAGGTAGGAAAATTTCCAAAAAAATTTAAGGAAGCAATCATAATCCCCATTCATAAAACAGGTTCAAAAAGTAACATTGAGAATTACCGACCAATCTCAATACTCTCCGTATTTAGTAAACTTTTCGAACGCATTATCTACGGTCAAATCTATACAACCATTGTTTGTAACATACAAAACCAACAACATGGATTTCTACGAAAAAGATCGGTACTAACAAATTTAGTAAACTCTACGGAGTATCTAACGAGCAATATGGACAGTAGAAATCAAGTCGATGTAATCTACACAGATTGCTCTAAGGCTTTCGATAAGGTTAACCATTCCATTCTTATTAAAAAAATTATATCAAATAGGCATTCACGGTGACTTACTTCGGTGGCTCACTTCATATTTCCAGAGCAGACTTCAATGTGTATCAATAGAGGGAACTAAGTCTAGCTTTTTTATCGCGCCCTCCGGTGTACCTCAAGGTTCTCACCTAGGGCCACTATTATTTAATGTTTATATTTATGATATCCACAAATATTTTTTACATGCCAATTATCTAGCATACGCAGATGATAAAAAAATATATTTAGTTGTCAAATCAATCAATGACTCCATCAAACTTCAA
Source organism: Halesus radiatus (assembly GCA_022606495.2). NCBI lineage: Eukaryota > Metazoa > Arthropoda > Insecta > Trichoptera > Limnephilidae > Halesus > Halesus radiatus. Next base: position 53,763 of record JAHDVE020008547.1, on the reverse strand, counting down.
GATGACCTCAATCGTCTTTTTGTGTACTGTAAAATAAACAAATTAGTTAATTATATTTCAAAGTGTAACAAATTATCATTCACACGTAACAAAAAGAAAATTCATTTTAATTACACTTTAAACGAAACACATATCACAGAAGTAGAATCAATTCGAGACCTTGGGGTAAAACTGGATGTGAAACTAAATTTTATTAAACAATCTAACGAGGTTATCACTAAAGCCAATAAAATGCTTGGATTCATAATTCGAATTACAAAACCTTTTCGCAACATAAAGACTCTATACTCCCTTTACACAGCGTATATCCGCCCTCACTTAGAATATTGCACACCGATATGGACACCTTTATACCAAAACCATATTGAAAGAATCGAAAGCATTCAACGTAAATTCTTTAAGCATATAAATTATAAATTTAGCTTACACTTTGCAAATAATACCGAATCCTTAAAATTCCATAACTTTATCACGCTTCAAACGCGACGCTTAATATTTGATCAAATCTTCTTATAATATTATACTTACTTATTAATAATAGCCTGGACTCGCCAGAACTCATTAACTTTATAAACTTTCTCATACCATCAAGACCAACCCGACAAACCGATTTTTTTTATTTGCCCGCATGCAGGACCAATCTCAGGATAAATTCTCCAATTCCCCGTATTTGTGCGCAATACAACGCACAATTTCACAATATAGACATTCTTCACAATACCCTCTCAAAATATCGAACCGCAATAATACGTACGATCACAAATTGTAATGCACGCCTATAAAATGTATCGAGAGCATCTCCTGTCCCGATCCTATCTTCCTCTTCCTCTCCTCCTTTACTTCTTATTTTGTTTTTTGTAATAAAACATACTTACTTAACCACTTTTAGCATAAGAAACTTTGTTGGCTTACCTTTTGTAAAACTTCCTTTGTATATAAATCTGTACTAAAAGCTGTTTGTTTCTTACAAATAAATAAATGTAAGATAGGTATGACATGTAAGATAGGTATGACATGTAAGATAGGTATGACAAGTAAGATAGGTATGACATGTAAGATAGGTATGACACGTAAGATAGGTATGACATGTAAGATAGGTATGACATGTAAGATAGGTATGACATGTAAGATAGGTAGGCATGACATGTAAGATAGGTATGACATAAGATAGGTATGACATGTAAGATAGGTATGACATGTAAGATAGGTATGACATGTAAGATAGGTATGACATGTAAGATAAGTATGACATGTAAGATAGGTATGACATGTAAGATAGGTATGACATGTAAGATAGGTATGACATGTAAGATAGGAATAATATGTAAGGTATATACATAACATCAAGCTGTCAAGAAATATTTTAAACTTTTTTCTTCTAAATACATATATTTGTATTTATTTTTAAATGCGGTTCCTTATTAATGATAAATTATATAAATTTCTCTATATACCATTATTACTATAAATATTTTTTTTCCTTAAGTAATGTACCTACTTCATGAACTGTACATGTACCATTACTTACTGTACTCTCCTCTTCCATCCACAGGCAAATCATTTTCATGGAAGAGTAGTATAAAATCTGTAATCTGAAACTATGTAAAAATTATAAAAAACATGGGCAAAAAAAAATGAAGTGTATTATTTTTTTTACCAGTGTGTCTATTGTTTGCAGACTTTAGTAAAGATGATGGAGAAAGTCTGAATGTATCTCACCCAACCAGCTTCAAGGCAGTAATGCATAATGGGAAAATTGCGGCTTTCTCTTCGTGCTCCGTATCTGTTAACCATCATTCGATGAAACTCTCCGGGGAAACAGCATTCTCATGTTCCCAATGTAGTTATGCATGTTTCGCTAAGTCAGATTTAAAGCGACATATGATGAGGGACTCCAGCTGAAAACCATTTTCATGTTCCAAATAAAGTTTTGCATGTTCCACTAAGTCACATTTAAAGATACATATGATGAGGCACTCTGGCTTAAAACCATTCTCCTGTTCTGAATGTAGTTTGAATGTTCCACTAAGTCATATTTAAAGATACATATGATGAGGCACTCTGGCTTAAAACCATTCTCCTGTTCTGAATGTAGTTTGAATGTTCCACTAAGTCATATTTAAAGATACATATGATGATGCACTCCGGCTTAAAACCATTCTCCTGTTCTGAATGTAGTTTGTTCATGTTCATGTAGCATGTTCCACCAAATCATATTTAAAGAAACATATGCTGCGAAATTCTGAGGAAAAGCATTATGCAAGTTCACTGTTAAAACCATCTTTTTATTCAGAATGCATTATTAAAATTAGATTTTCGGAATCATCTGCTGATGCAATTCGAAGGAAACCGTTTTCGTGTCAGTAGTGAATGATTCTAGTATCAAACTTCGGAGGAAAACTAATCTCGTTTACCTTTCCATGAATTCTAGTCGCGGTTTTCGATGTATATAGCTCATTATTATGAAAAGAATTTGATGTCGTGGCACCAAAATACAATGAAGAATTACATTTTTTATTACAATACCTACACCGGTTTGCATGAGTTGGTAGAGTTCATCTTACTGGGACAATTTCGAAATAAGTTTTGTTTTTGAGCGATTTCAGAAATGGTAGGCATCTATAAATAAATGCACCGTCCGAGAAGTTAAATTCAGAGCACTTGTATTGTTTTGTTATTAGTTACACTAAGAAACGCCTGGCGGCTATATTCCTTTTTTGTGATATTTTTTTAACGCTCTGTTCTGGTTTACCTTCCGCTAATGCGCCAGTCATGTGCAAAATTTTCGCATGTTCTCGCAAAAATATTACGAACTAATCTCTGACTTACTAAACTTCCAGTATATGTAGTAAATTTGGAATTTTTAATTGTTGTAATGCTGTAATATAAAAATTACGTGTAACAAAAATGCACTCACCAAATGTGGACTAAAATCTTTAGAATATATAGCTTACACACAATACAATAAATTACCCAACGATATTAAAAATGAAAGCCAATGTGAAAGGTCTCAAAATAAGATGCTTAAACTCTATTAGTTGAAAGAATACCTCAAGGATTAATCCTGTGGTGTGTCTCCTATAAGTATATAAGGTACCAGTGATGTATTTCTTTATTACAAATGCAAATTATGTTTTGTAAATGTTGTTAATGGAAACAATTTATTTAGTTCTTTTTTTTTTGTGAAATTTAAACTCATGGAGCTTGCTTTGTAAATGTTAATATTTTTTAAACATTAGTCCCAAGTCACCAGCAGTAGTTAGAGGTCTTTGCGTTTTATTATTAATAAGGCGATTCAACCACTCAACGATGTTGTATCTGCGTTAGGTATATTCAGGTTTATAATGTTACTAGCTGATGTGTACCCGGCCTTACTCGGGATTTATTTTATTTTTTATAAACTTATGAAGTTGTGAATTCTTGCTTGTCGTTTGGGTGACAATTGATTTGACAATGAAAGTAATGCAAACAACGAAACATACATTTAAAAAAATTATTTCAATGTAAACATTTTTTATTCAAAATGTACGAAAATAATAAGGTTCTTAAGTACGTACCTACTTGTTTTTTCTATTTCTATTCTACCCCAACAAACCACCTTCTTTTGATTATGTAATCTGTGGCTAACCTCAAATCAACATGACCGGTTCAATATTTTTCATACTAATTTTAAAACGTTATAGTAACAGTTTTATATATTTGATTTCATTCAAACTACTCTAAACCTTCCCGGCACTAACAAGAAGGAACTGCTATTTTCAGCGAAACCGGTCGAAATTTTCGAGAGTATCGAGGACAGACAGAGAAAATTCATTTTACGCATATATATAGATAGATGGAGTGTGACATTTTCGAAATTGGAGCATATGTTATGTGTTAAGAAAATTATCAAATTATATTGTACCTACTGCCACCTACATATATAAATATATTGCCAACTTACTGTAGTTTATAGATTAATTAACTTTGGTGGTATATTTTTTGGTTTTTATATATTATTTCATTAAATTGTAAAGCCGCTCATCTCAACACGGGACTGTTCTAATGAGATGTGTGGCTCATGTTTTGAATTGTGGTTTTTCTTCAGCATAAATAAAATTTAATTATTTAAAAAATGTATTCTGTTTACACCACTTTTATAAAAATTCATAAATATTCCTGGAACCAAGATCTACGAAATATTTTAGAGACATAGCACCTCTAATTAATCTATGGCTTCTAACCGCCCTACCCATACGAACGTACGTTATACGGCCGCTATATTTTCGCCCGAACGCAACAAGCCGTATCCCGTACGTTCAGGTACAATAAAACTATACACGAAACCCAACAAAACATTAGTATATATCCAGTTTGTTCCTGCATCATCTCTTTTAGTATTTCGAGGTCAGCCTAAGCTAACGGATGTGTTCGGGTATTTTCGTCTCTCCCATACAAGTTGGTATATTGTAAACACGTATTGTTATTGCGAAAACTAATGAAAAAAAGATGTTTTTTACCTATATTTTTAATAATACCGAAAAGGACGGGCGGTTAACATGTTCAAAAAATTTTGGTGCGATTAATATAATATTATTTTATGGGTTATATGGGTTCAATGAATAAAATCGACAAGATATTCAACTTTTAACTGTGGATAAGAAAAATAAAAATTAGAAATTTTTATTTATATTAATCAAAATATATAATTCAAATCCCACCTTTTCCAGCCTCCCAACATACCGTGATTCTTCAAAATCGAACGAAAAATGATTTGACTTTGGGTTATAAAAACAGAATTTGCAAAATTGTGTCCTGCGCTTAATTCTGCCGTTCTTGACTAATGTAATAAAATTAATTTGCCACTCCTTTCAGCCTCGTAACAATTAGGGTATGTAGCAAATGATAAAAATCGACAAAAAATGTGAACTTTTCGCCTGCGGCGCATTCTTCATTTATGATACAATCTATACGCCACACAGACTTGACTTGCGAAATACCCTAATTAAGGATGCTATATAGTTCCATTTCTCCTGGAAATTCGAGCTAATGAGCTATATTGGATTTTTTTTTTAATTTTAAAAATATTTCTAAGTGTCTTTGAAATATTCATTCAAGAAGTGGTACACAAAAATATATGCTAAATCTCTATTTTGTGTTTTTAAGAGGAACTGGGTTTACAAATAACCAATAACTGGTATTTGCAGCCCCAGTTCCTATCGTATATAAACAGGTCAGTTCATAAAATAAAAAGTGGAAAATGGTTTTTAAATTGTTTCACTAAATCATTATCTAGCACCATTTTGGTTTTTTTCAGTGCGTGGGATCCAGTGTGAGAAACCAACGCATTCTTGGGACGGCAAACGTACGGGCTTTGCGAACATGAGAATGGTTTCTCTTCACAGTGGATTCTGCTGTGAGAAGCCAAATTACTTTGCTGCGTGCATCTGTTTTTTGCATTTCCAACGCGAGAATGAGTTCTCTCCAGAATGCGTTCTTACGTTCATTCTTACGAGTGAACTTGGAAAGATATTGCGCGCACAGAAATGGTTTATCCCCGTAGTGGTTCCTTATATTAGTCGCCGGTGCACTTAACTGGCTGCAGACGTAAAGCATTCCGGACACGTGAACGGTTCTTGTCCAGTGTGGGTTCGAATGTAACAAACCATTGCATTTTTCTGACTGCAAATATAGTGCAGTTTGGACAGGAGAATGGTTTCTCTTCAGTGAGGATTCTCATATGACGCTCTAGGTCACACTTCCGACTGCTCCCGTTGTGCACTCTGAACACAAGAATTGTTTTTCTCCACAGGTTTTAATGATAAACGCCAAAACAGCTGTCACAATAATAACAACTAAAAATACTTGCAGAACTTAATAATAACATTATTAAATTTGATTTACATAATTTTTTTTTAAAAGTGGTTTTATTTGTTTATATAATATGAGCTTGATTCATGAAGTTGATTAAATTATGCCATAAAATTAAGTTACAGCTTAAGGGAAAAAAACATATTTTCAAATTGTACACTAATTTTAGATAACAACCTCTTTTCGCAATTATTATAACGATGTGACACCTACATGTACACTCCAATAATCATATAACACCTACATCATTTTGTGAATAATTACTTTCTCTTGGTTGACACTCCGCTTGTCGAAACAAGAATTTGCAAAAGGCAAGCGTAGTTCTGTCGGCGTAAAAAGCGTAGTTCTGTCGGTTATTAAGCCATTTCAATCGTATGCACTTTCCTGCGAAAGTTGGCAACAACTTTACCAAACTTTTTCTGGATGTTTTTGCCTCAGCATTACATACAATGCAGCATCCATCGACAGCCGCTTCTAAGGGAATATTAATTTGATCCAAGATGAGTTCAACTAATTTCGGTAACAATATAATAATCTTTTTTTTTTTCGAAGGAAGCAAACACTTTGTGGTGTGACATTATATATTAAATGAAAAAACAATTTTTGTAAAACACCACTTTTATTGAATTAATAACTATCGCCAACCAGGTCAGGGCTTATTATTAACTAAAGATAATTAGATACAGGCACATATATATATATATACATACCACGACTATATACAACGTATATATACAACGACTTCAATAACGCGGTCAAAAACGTTGCAGTGGACATCGAAACTGCTCTATATAATAAACCTAAATCATTTCTCTATAAAACTGCCGAAACCTTAAAAAAATTAATTCAAAAATTTAATGTCAACCTTAAAACAGACCCAGAAGCCCACATCATGAAGAGTATTCGGAATAAATTAAAAAAATGACAATTTAATCTTAACAAAAGCCGACGAAGGCAACACTGTCATCATATTAAACAAAAGTGAATATAACAGCATGCAGTTGAAGATTTCATCAAAAGTGATATGTTTAGTGTTTACCTAACTGACCCTACAGCTAAATATTTAAATAATATAAATGTGCACTAAAAGATTCCAAACATTCTACTTTCCAAGATGATTCATATAATCAAACAAAGTTTTAATAAAAAAACCCTAAAGCACCAAAACTTTATGCTTTTTATGAAAATCCATAAAATTAATTGCCGTATCAGGTCCGTAGTCTCCTGTTGTAATTCCCCCAATTTTAAATTATCTTCGTACATAACAGAAGTATTCAATGACGCCAATGTGTTTTTCCCAAAATACACAATCAAAAACTCATTATAATTAATTGACGAACAGAAAGACCTGGTTCTTCCCAATAATTGTAAATTAATATCGTTCGATGTAGTCAATCTGTTTCTTAATGTCCCTATCACTGAAAGTAAAACCCTAATATCTAATTTACTGAAAAATTCACACTTACCAAAAGATTTAGCTAATGACTTATCTCGTCTATTTAATATTTGTTTAAATCAAAATTAGTTTCAGTATAATAATATCATTTATCATCAAAAAGATGGATTGGCGATGGGAGCTCCTACAAGCCCGCTTATCGCAGACATATTCATGAACGATCTAGAAAATAATATTTTTGATTCAAAATCACCTTTCTTAAAAAACACATTACTTTCGAGAAGATATGTTGACGATGTCTTTTGCATTTGGACAGGTACTGAGAGACAATTAAACACTTTTAATAATAAATTCTTTTCACAAAAAAAATTCAATTCACTGTAGAAATAGGTACTAACTTTACTTTGAATTTTCTAGACTTAACTTTAAGTATCATTAACAATAAATTTGATTTTAATATTTATCGTAAACCTACATATACTGATATTACCATTCGTAATGCATCCAACTATCCCATTTCCCACAAACATGCAGCGTTTCATTCCATGATACATCGATTGATTACCGTACTTTTAAATAATAACAATTTTTACAATGAATTATCTATCATTAAACAAATAGCTTTAAATAACGGATATGATATAAAACTAGGAGACAATATTCTGAATAAAAAAATTAAAACAAATAGCATAAAATAAATTTCTCTTTAATAACTCTAATAATTTAAACATTAATCAAACATTCCAATGGCGTAGAGTCCTTTATACAAATAACTTTTCTTCTTTGAGCGTTAAAAAATTCCCATCTGAAATAAAACCCGCTTTTTATACTAATAATAATTTAGGTAAATTCTTAATTAATACTAAAGATAATGATGATAGACTAAGCCACTCGGGTATATATCAACTTAATTGTAAAGATTGTCAGGCTTTTTATATCGGTAAAACGGCCCGGAACGTCAACGTAAGAGTAAAAGAACACCTACGATGTCTAAATAATAATGCCTTTTCAGAATTCGCGAATCACTTAATAGAATCAAATCACTCATTCGATAAAAACTCGGGAACTAAAATATTACATAAAAATGGAATTGGAATAAGATTAAACAATTTAGAAGCCCTCGAGATCAAAAAAGCCGTTAATAATAATTTAAACATTATTAATAACCAAATTAATTTAACCAATAGTCCCATACTTAATTTATTCCGGTAATCTCAGTTGTTCCTTTCTCCCCCCCCCCACTTATCCTTCCTAAATAATTATCCCCTCCCACTCTATATGCGTCTCTTTCTTTCATTTTGTATCTCTTTCACTCATTGTTTTATGTATAATATATATATGTGCCTGTATCTAATTATCTTTAGTTAATAATAAGCCCTGACGAAACCTGGTTGGCGATCGTTATTAATTCAATAAAAGTGGTGTTTTACAAATTGTGTTTTTTCATTTAAAATATAATAATCGTTTCTAATTCCGGTATCTAAATACAAACAATTACGAAACGTCAGTTTGTCACCCATAGATAAATCATTATAGATAAAATACTAAATTCCCTAGAAATTCCTACCAATATACAATGTCAGTGGGAGCAGAACACCTTAATCTGTTTTAGTTTTAATTGTGAGTGACGAATCTTCTTAATGCGCGTAATAGATTGTCGATTAATTTCATACATTTAATATCTATGCCTTTCTTTAAATTCAGATAACTCATTAAATACAGTTTTTGTATCCATGTCATAAAACTAACAATAAAACATATACATAATATTAATATAGGTAAAAACTTCCTTCTTCTTTTGGCGCTCAAAACATTTTTAAATGTAATCGTATAAAGGTATCTGTCTAGCATTACCATCTCTATTAACATGTCTAGCACTACCTAGACATGTTAATGAAGATGTAGAATATGATATACTCGTATATGTATGTATATTACCCTCAAACTGATCAGAAGCATACAAATGCAGCTGTGATGTATCACACACATACTCGCCCCACTGCTGTTCAATACCAGGTTATGTTCTGATTTTGTAAATAGTAACATTTTGTACATAATTTAGTCTGAAATGTAAATATGTTAGTTGTAAGACTCTATCACTAGTTTTAAGTGACTAACTACAGGTGTAAGTTGTAAGTCGCTATCTATATAAGTCTTAGTTGTAAGTCACTAATTATAAGTCTGAATTAGGTATTTTCTAGTTATAAATCTTAACTGTAAGCCATTAGTAATTAATCTAATATGTAAATTATCACATATAAGTCTAACTGATAAGGTATAGGTTAGATAAATTATGTTGTAAAGCGCCTTTGAGGTGATTTTCTCACGAAAACGGTGCTATAAAAATAATCGATTTATTATTATTATTATTATAGATTAAGGAGTCATTTTTATCGTATGTACCGTTTAGGTCATGAATTAGCGATGGGCCGATTCGATTAATGATCGATCATAAAATCATTATTTTTATAAACAATAATTATTAGCCTGAAACACTCATCCAAATTGAAAAAAACCTTTCCGAGCAAAGATAAATGTCGCCGACGGGACTCGAACCCGCACCCTTCTGATTGCCGGTCAGATGCTCTTTATTAGTATGAGAAAGGCTTGTTACGGCTAAATCTCTCAAATAGATGGCTTATAAATTTATCTTTGCTCGGAAAGGTTTTTTTCAATTTGGATGAGTGTTTCAGGCTAATAATTATTGTTTATAAAAATAATAATTGTTACCATTAGCGATATGCACAGAAATCTTGTCTTAAGTTTTTAAGAACTTTAGTTTATCAATTAATAGATCATAAAATCGACTATTTTAATGTTACGAAACATTTTTTAAAACTTTATTTGTAAAACCAACAGTTTACAATAATTATAATGTATGGTAAACATATTTAAAAAATTAACCGATGATTGGATTTCATTTAAGTATTTAAATTATTCAATTAAAAAAGAAAAGTTACAAGGTTCGCCTATGAGGTTGGGATGATGGGAGGGAGGGGAAGGGAAAGTATCTAGTCTGTGTAGAGTAATATGTATTGTGTTAAGTTTAGTTATTGATTTTAGGTTTGAAATTATAATGGGCTGAGTCGAATAAGTCGAACTCACTGTATGGAGTGTTAAAAATGTGGGAAGCGTGGTGAATAAAGGTGTTTTATTTTAGTTGGTGTTTTCTTTTGGTAGGTTTAGTTTGTGGTTTTGACTGATTTGTCTGTTAGGCACTCTCAATTGAATTCGTTCCAAGTAATTCAGGGCAATCTATCACAGAGGTGGTTATTTTTTTTGAAAAATCATAGATAATCGACTCTATCCTATCTCGTTTCAACGAGATATTCATTCGAATGTCAGAAAATCGCTTATTCATTCGTAAAGATTGTCATAGACAAAATACGAGAGAGTCGATCTTCAACTTGAATATATCCTTTGGTATTATCCGTAAGTAATGACCGAATTCACAGATATGCTTATTTTCTAAACATGTGCAAACTCAATTATTAATAATTTTCCCAGACTAGACAGGCGTTGAACAAATTGCACAAAGGAGAGTCGCGTACATTTTTTTCGGACTGGAAACCATCGTAAAGTACCCTTAAATACTATTTTAGAGAGTCGGCATTATTTTACAATACGGCAGTACAAAAGGACTGCAAGCCGAGGACAGCAATAAAACCTAAAAGGAATTGGGTGGCCCGCCAGACAATGCGGGTCATAAAAGACCCCTGAGGGCGAAACGACCTTGCTAAACCGTGAGACTAAGTTATCGTTCTATTGAAAAATATATTAGACGATAGGAAATATTTCATAATTAACTTTAGAATTAATTAACTAGATATAAGAACATTATTGTACACCTAGATTAAGCTACGTTATAACGAAGCCATGCCGAATATGGTTATCCTAAATAAAGGATGCATTCAGAATAATTGCACTTAAGTTGCGTAACGGGCCTACCGGCGACATCTAGCGACCAAACTAGGTAATGGTCGACGCTAGCGCCAGGGAACGTTGCAACGTTTCGGTCAACGGCTGAGGGGAGAAACTAGATCCCTACGAGAGGATGACAACCAGACACAGAAGGAGCTGGTCGTCGAGACAGTTGGGTTTACGCTTCCGCCCCAGAAGGAAGTACGATCTCCGACCTTCGGAGATCTACCGTAGAGACCGCCCAGGCTCTGCACCGTTTTTACGCTTCCTCCCTGGAAGGAAGTCCGATCTCCGCCCTTCGGAGATCTACCGTAGAGACCGCCCAGGCTCCGTACCGCAAGTCGACTGCACGCTTCCGCCCAGGAAGATACTGATTTCGCCCTTCGGAGATCTACTGTAGAAGTCGCCCAGGCTCTGCACCGCGAGGCGACCCCCCGCTTCCGCCCAGGAAGATACTGATTTGCATCCTTCGGAGATCAAACCTTCGCGGACCAGCTACTGGACCCTGGATAGCCATCAGTAAGGGAAATGCCCTCTCTTGTGAAATGAACTCTTATTATTATTCTTAAACCCTGTCACCCAGTGAATACTAAACTTTCAGGTAGTATCAACACCGAAAGATAAAGACTTTTACGTAGATTTAAGCGAAGTGAATAGTTAAGTTTAAGAACCAAGACTTCACGTAGAATTAAGTACATGACTCCCTAATTGAAATGATATTTTGAACCTAATTAAGATTAACTTTAGTTTAAGACTAACTCCACGATTATAAAAATAAATGACTTATTTCAAACACATAAATTGCTTTTAAGTTCCTAACCTTTTTGCGTTATTCCTAGAAATATAACCCACCGTATTAATTAGCGTTTTATGAACTTCAGAAACGTCAGAATTCATTAGAATGCAAAAACCGAGACAATCGTTCTGAACTCCGAGAGGTTATATCATTACGAGTAGTACTGTATCAAATTATAACTAGCCGTTGGAAATAATAACTAAATGCCGTCAACACATAACGTTATTGAAAAAAAAATAGGATTAACGGTTAAAAAATTGAGTATAATAAACAACAAGGTCCTCCGGAGAACGAGGAATTCACTCTTTTCCTACATGAGATGGTGATCTGCTTCACCCGTCCGCCACCTGCCTCCCTTCAGACACCGGTTGCACCACACCAGCCACCGGCTGCCTCAGACGGGATGTCTGGACGTTCGAAGCAACGGGACGCCCCAAATATCTCACAGCTGAAGGTCTGAGGTGAGGGCCTCTAACCGGGAGCAGAACTCGAAGGAGTGGAGGCTACCGGGTCCCTTTAAAGGCCTGAAAAGAGAAAAAAAAGAACAGTTAAAAAAAAATTCTATTAGAGGATTGACAGAATATATACTTTGTATCTTTATTTTATGTATAAAATAGGTTTACAAAAACAGAAATGAGAAAAATGCAAAGAATAAACTCTACTTGATAGATTCGCGTATCTTAACAAACGAATTGCAATTATTGAAGCACGCACGTCAGGTGAGAATGCTGTCCTTGTTCTACAGGTATTTCAATGGAAGCTGCTCCAATGAATTAGAGTCTTAAAATCTTTGGCACCGGTCGGAAAGCACGCCAAATGCGCTCCCAATATCTGTACACGGTTTAAATTTGTCACATGAGAACGGGTCGCTTCTACGACTCGTTCTTGTAGTCAACAGCTCAACAGTCAAGGATTTCCGGCCTCTGTGTTTCCTTTCTCCTACAACATGGGTCTCTTCAAGACACAGGTTTACTCCTTTCAATCCTCTAAAAGACCCTCCACACAGCATCCCTAATGATCATATAGGCCTTGTTGGAAATTATTTCCTCGGTGCCTTCTGCATGGAATAACTGTAAAATTGTCAAAAACGCAGTACTTCCAACCTAGGAACTGTATTTTTTTTCTTACGGAAACAGAGCAGAGTCACCAGCTCTGGAGGTGAACGGTTGGCCATCAAAGTTCACCTCATCTTCCTCTTGCAGGTTCCCCTCTAAGAACTCCTCTTCCATATTCCGCACTCTGCAGGTCGCATTCGGGTTATGTGCAAGTAATAATAAAAAGGAATGGAACATTGTCACATTACATTAATGTACTTTTAGAACGTTCAATGTTTGAAGAATCATTGTCCATAGTGCTGGTGAGCACTTGGACACTCAAGCAGATCGTACCTCTGATCAGTTTCCGTGGAATCCAAGGGCTCGGTGTTGCTCGGTCCGCCACCAGTCTGGTAGAGGTCCCTCCCGATGGCGGCGCTCTTCTGCCGCAATAAACTCTTCAATCTATTGTAGTTATTTTTAAACGGAATGACCTGAATGAAAAAAAACTATAAACAATTAACAGTTGAAAACTAAATTTTCACCTAACAAAAGGAGTAATTAAATACAATAATTCACAACAGCCAAGGCGAGAAAACAATGTGTGGTTTTGAACACTCTTCAAACTGACCTAAAGGCTGCCTTTTAATACATGTTATTAGAACAATGAACGGTAAAAACCATACAGTAACGCTTTACCAGCTGAACAGGTTCATAGTTCATAGAGCGAGTGGAAATATAAACAATTTGTAATACAATGTGGAAGTTTCGTTGAATTTAACATAAATTGCCTTGCAAGAAAACTCTTTGTTTTTCCACATCACTCTTTTTATTTTCCATTATTAATTTATATTGACGTCCACTAAATCTTCTGTTTCTTCCCATGAGAAGTTGACGGCTCTTTTGCGTGATTTGCTCATCATGAAAAACAACGCAAAAAGGTATTAATTCGACTCAATTCTATGTAAAATACAATTATAATCTACAAAACATAACCACGAATTGTTTACTTACTTTCTATAATGTAAAAATAACGCCTCGTTTTCACGGAATGTGTGTTTCGACATTTGTGAACCGACGGAATCCATAGAAACTAGAAACGCGTCATTATTTTGACAGCCGTTGCAGTAAAGGGATGCAGATGTAGTTTTACAAAACCGATGTTGCCAGAGTGAACTTCGAAATAACCACTCGAGACCATATTATTTCTGGTAAAACGATTGCCGGAAATATGGAACGTTTTTCATAAGTATTGATATGACGGTGTGTAGGGCAGTGGGTATAATTCTAGGAATAACGCAAAAAGGGAGGAACAGAAAATCAATCTTAGGTAGTTACAAGTAATTTATTTTGATAGTCGTGGGGTCAGTCTTAAAACTAGAGTTAATCTTAATTAGACTTAATAAATTCAATAAAACTAGATAGGCAATTACTTAATTCTACTGTTAAAGTCTTTGTACTTAAAGTTAGAGGTTCACTGGCTTATTTGTATGAAAAAGTTGTTGTTTAAAGTTAGAGATTCACTTGGATGACAGGGTGGGAGGAATTATCATTAGAGTCAGAGGCACTTCCCTTTTTGTGATGGCTGTCCAGGGTTCAGTGGCTGCTTTGTATGTAGAGACCTCGCGTTCGCACTAGGTATTCATGTACCTCCGGATCGGGAGTAGGTGCAACGCGGCGATAATCAGAGGCCTGGGCGGTCTCCGATGTTGATCTCCGAAGGGCGAAGATCAGTTACTTCCTTCTGAGATGGAAGCGTAAAATTCCCTCGTCGTCAGAGGACCTGGGCGGCCTCTCCGGGGAGCGAGAATAGGAACCTTCCTGGGCGGAAGGTTTCACTTGGCTGTGTGTCCTGGGCGGACTACTGCTCCCGACTCGTGCTTCCTGGGCGGAAGACTGCACGCGACTGTCTCCTCGAGCCTTCTGTCCTTTTGTCTAGATGTAGGTATTCTTTTATCACCCGCATTGTTCCGCGGGCCGTTATGCCAGCGGCTCAATTCGTTTGAGGTGTTTATTGCCGTCCCATAAAATCTCAAAGGAATTGCGGACTTTCAAAAATAGCAATTAAGATTATTTTATTTTACGATGTAGTAGTTACAATTTTTCTAACAATAGGTTCGGCTAGCCTTTGTGCTAAATTATTTTATGGCCGGTCCAGTCTGGGAATTCCTATTATTTAAAATGCACATTTTAGAAAAGTATTTCTTGTGAATTCGGTCATTTATTTTAGGTGATTAAAAAAGGCTATATTAGTACAATGATAACCAACCGATAGATAACGAAGTCCTTATTGAGATGATCCGGAACTACCCCCTGGAAGTGTTTTTCTTTTAAAAAATAATCAGTGTTTCAGCAGAGTTCCAGCTAGTAATATTTAACTTTATTTGTTTTCATCTCTTTCATTAGTTTTTGTCCTAAGTTTCAATTCTTGGATTGTGATTTCATATATAATTGTTAAATTTTTCTTATTTGAGAAATCGAAAAATGTTCTAAGCTTTATTATTTTAGTATCATAAGGGTTAGTTAATAGTGTTTGTATTACAAATATTGACAAAAATAATCATTAAACAAAAAAAAGAAGTTGGTGCACTTTCCCCAGTGTATGTTTAATGTAGTATTATGTATTGTATATTCCGCTACGATCGTTGTTTTATAAATAGCGAAATCGTGTGTTTATTCCGTTTTATTGCATCGGAAATGAAATAATTTTTATTAATTTGACAAATAATAAAATGAATACGATTGGATTCACTTACTCCAAAGGCAGGGTAATTGCACATTTTTGACTTTTTATAAATATTTAAAAAAATCGTAATTATACACTAGGTTGTCTTTTGATGACATAACCATTAAATTAATAATCCTGTAAAATAATAAAAGATAATGTATGAGACGATGTATGTATGTGAATGAAGCAAGAAGTGTATCGTCCTCTCTGCCTACCCCGGCGGCGAAACGACGTAATGGTTAGTTAGTTATTTTGTTTCAAGTTCATCTTTTCATCTTGCATGGTGCACTCACCTCACACTAAAGTTATACTACTATTTGAGAGCTAATGTCATTACTACTTATTTTTGTATCGGTGAAATGGCACTAGCGCGGTAAGTACCTAATTCTCCCACAACTCTGCCCAAATTATCATTTTTCTATTATCTAAGATAGTACCTACGTGGAATTTCTAACAACTAAGGCTTATCCATCTATATAAATATTTTCTATGATATTATTGACGTGACAAATTACGGGTGCGTTGTGTGATAAGTGATTTTATGAAAATATTACATTTTAGGAAGATTCTTCATGATTTAAGGTAGGAAATTACTCAAAAGCTATTTCTTATTAAATTAAATAAATTAAAATTTCCTATAAATGTGTAATCGAATGCTTATACAAGTGTTTTTAATCGCAAGGACATTCGATACCGTCGGATGTCAGCACCCGCCGCCATTTTGAATGCTTTGTGATTCGGTCTTTCTCTGTTATGCTGTCTAAAAGGCAGATTTTCCTCCCGGATCGGCGTTTCATTAAATTGTGATTACTAGGCATGCGTCAAGCATGGCAGCATGACGCCATATGCTCGATGGCTAATTACAATTCGATGAAAGACTGAAACCACCACAGAATTTGTGTTTCACGAGCACCATCTGTCAATATTTCATCATTACTCCTCGACATAACCCGATTCAAGTATTTGTTTCATTTGGTCGAGCATCGTCTTCTTCTACCGTTAACTTAAACATCTAACATTTAATCAAATGCTTGAGTCGGGTCAAGCCGTAAATGAAGCAAGGAGCTTGTACTTAGACTGAAATGCTATTGTTCTTATTTGGATGATACTTATTATAACTGACTGTCAGGAGTCTTTTAGATATTCGCTGTACCTAGATTGCATGTAGTCGGTAATACGTTCGCAGAGGTGATTGAACTTCACTGTATGAGTATGTGGGCAAATACTCTTAAATGGCAATTCCTCCAGCTCTTCGCATTTGATGGCAACATTTTTCACAACGATGTCTAGCGGCCCTAGTTTTACGTATTGGTTTTTTAATTACTGTCAAATATATTTTTAATAAATTAGAGGTTTCGAAATTAAAAAAATATATATATATTAGGTGACCTACATTTTACTCCTTTTTTGTTTAAGTTTATATATTTTTATAATAGAGACTTTTATGGTTGTATTAACATCTAAAGCCTCGCTGGTCGCGCACTGTCCTAATTGTTCAAGAATAAAATAGAATATTTATTGCAAGAGCAATACATTCTGGAAGCCTATAGCCCGGGCCGCTAAAGGCGGTAGTGTAGCATGTTGGCAGTAGTTTCACGTCTACGATATTTGATTACACGGGTAGCTTTTTCAACATACTGGCGACATGCTACATTACCGCCTTTAAACCTGACATCTGTGATGCTTTGGCAGCTTTGTACATCAGCCTTACAACATACCCCAATCGGGGAAGCCATAGTCTAACTGGTTTAAAAACAGAGGGAAAAAAAAGAATTATGTTCATGAAATTGTTTTAGAATAATATTTTCATAGTTATCGCTCGAACTAAGCGAAATCCGGAAACTTTATGGATTCCAAGCAAATGTCTACCTTACTGAAGTGCGAAACGTGTGAAAATGTCGATCAAATTCGAATGCTTTAAAAAACACGTGATCTCCGAGGCTTCACAAATGTGGTTTACGCAGTATTTTCGACCCCGTTGCAGAGTGAGATGTGGGAGAGCACCGATGAAATTCAAAGTTTAGAATTAGAATTTTTTGTATAGAGATTGTGTCTAATCTATTTCTAATATGTTAAAGCCCATTGCGCATTGGGCGCTGATTTATAAATGAATAATTTAATCGTTTTGTTTCAGGCCTCACATTGTGAGCTGACTCCAACAACTTGGTGGGGACCACCATCTACCTGACTTGAAGGCTCTAAAAGTCGTGCCATGGATCTCTCTGACACAGACAGTCTGACCGTCAAGACGGAACCAGGGACTCTAGAGGCAGACGGAGGGGGAATGTCGTTCACAGATATGGATATAGACCTACAGAATGTAAAGAAGGAATGTCTCGAGTATTCTCAAAGCGTTGAGCAAACGGCAGGTGCGTGGGAAATTCAATAATAAAGTTTTTTTTAAATATAATCTATGCAGAGTATCGCCATGGTGAAAGCCATCATTAAGCGTAGAAACCTTGAGTGTTTGGTGACCAGATCTGAATATCCAGGTACTTCCTTTCCCTGCCCGCTCCGATCAGCCTTATGCCATAGCCCCACTGCACTGGTTCCTGACGGTTGGACTACGACAATATTGTCGCTCTTGTTCTTTGTTTTAGTTATCATATTCTCGTTATTTGTACATTTAAATTTACAAATTACTTATGATAACTTTCCTGCCATTGGATTTTATCTTGCTTTACGTAATGCGGTTCTTACAATCTCTTTTGAATTTATTAATTGGTGTAATTTGATGGTTTCCGGCAGCTCATTATAATATTGCATCCCTTTGTAGAATTAACTGTTTTCGTGTTGCCTGTGTTATTTTTTGATAGTCTGATTTCCTGGCCCGTCCTTGTGCTGTGTCTGTGAATGTCCATGTTGTGTATAATTTTGTTAATATAAATATTTTGTTAACAAGTTGTTTCCCATATTATAATAATAATTGGATGATTTGTATAGCGCCGTTTTTGTGAAAAATCACCTCAAGGGCGCTGTACAAATATTTCTTTACTAATTATGTACAAACAGATACAGAGAAACATACTTACCTGCAGCTGGCAGGTCGCTTCACATGGACACAGTTTTATTAGAAAATTTATTTATAGAGATGATAGTTTTACATGGTTATTTGTTTCTCCTTTTACGTTTATTAAATGATTGGTGGCACAAGAAGAGTTGGTATTTATTGAATTTTTGGTATTAATTTTTAGGACTGGAAAGTATTCATAAAATGAATTTTAGGACTCGAAAATATCTATAAAATTACCTTAAAAAGCGTAAGAAGCCTTGAATAAATATTAACGTTTTTTTATTTTATTTATTTTACACTTTCGTTATTTACAGTGTTGCGGGCTGTGGACGCATTTGCGCACCGATGCGTGAATTTTTAATTTATTTTATTTTATTTTTATTTTTTTATAATTTATTTATTTAATGACCTTAGGTAAGTACTAACCGGCTAGCCTAGCTAAGTAATTTACAGGTGAATTTCTTCAATTTATGGATACTATTGTCTGAAAAGATGTGTTTTAAGTTTAGTTCTGAATTCTGTCGAGTCTTTGATAATTCTTAAGTCATGCGGCAGTTCATTCCAGGCTTTAGGTTCTGACACTCCAAAAGCACGATCACCGAACTTAGTATTAGGTGTGCGCTTTGGTTCCTTCAACCTGCCGATAGCTGATGACGCTGCTGACCTAAGGGTGGACTGCCGTGAGTTGGTATTTTTGGGAATACACAGTTCTGATAAGTAAGCCGGAGCCATTCCGTCAAGTGACTTAAATACCATCCAGCAGAGCCTGGACTGGATTCTTTCAGGACATTTGAGCCAGTGGAGATTTTTGAGATGCTCTGAAATGTGAGAATATTTAGATACGCCGGTGATAAGTCTTGCTGCAGCGTTGAATACTGATTCCAATGAATTTGGTATTTGGGGAGACTCGCATATATTCCGTTGCAGTAATCTAGACGTAACACAACGTACGAATTGACAAGCAGTTTTGTTGCCACTGTTGGCAGGTTTCTCCGTACTGCCTTTATTTGCCTCAATTGAAATAACCCTGTACTTACTGTTCTGTTTACTTAACTTTTAAGGGAAAGTATTGTAAATATGCAGATGAGCTCCTCATTTATAGGTTAGTTTATTTTTAAAACCCTAACTGAGAACTTAAAAACTTTTGTGTGATAGATTATATTAATTATATATAAAATAGGTTTTTATGTTCTTAATTTGTTAATGTTTCTTAATCCAACTACTACAAGTAACAACTATTTCAGTTAGCAGAGAAGGGAAATAATGCTTTTTATTTAGTTAGTCGATCGCCATTATGTAATGCAAAAATCTATTTATATTATTCAGATAATAGCAAATACCCAAATATAATCAAGATAATAATACGCCTAGATATTTTCCATACATTGAGATGAAAACACTCGATACGTTACGTTATATTAACACCGAATACTGCCTAACATCGAAACCACTCAACTCAACCTTACAATTATTTTGTTGTTTTATTCAAGCACATCAATTTAATATAATTTCATATTATGAAAATGAAATCCTCAGCACGGGAAATCCCAGTGAGGATACCATTATTTGTTATAAAAAAAGACAATTATAAAATCCTGCCGACTCACTCTAACTCTGATGTAAAAATCATAGTCGTATTCCGAGTGTAATCATAAATTCGAGTTGCAGATTCATTTACTGCGAAATTCGGAGGAAAATGATTATATTGTTTCAAGTGGTATACAATTTAAGCTGGGGGACTCGCATACTAGTTCACTCTTAAAACCAGCATTTTATTCGGAATGTATATTTAAAAATTCGATTTGCCCACTCAACTGCTGACGCAATTCGAAGGAAACCATTATTGTGTCCACCAATACTGAAGACAAACTCAACGCTTTGAACATGGGCATCGCCGGACCCTGCTCTTCGATCTGTTTCCGAACAGCTTTTTTATTTATTTTATTATTTATTATGTTAAAAGAAATGCATGTTTATTTCGCTTTCGTAACTTAAATACACACATATTATATTCATTTAGTTCATACATACATATTGTATTAATTAACTACATACATACATATTATATTCATTTAGTTCATACATACAAATTGTATTAATTAACTACATACATACATATTATATTATATTCATTTAGTTCATACATACATATTGTATTAATTAACTACATACATACATATTATATTCATTTAGTTCATACATACATATTGTATTAATTAACTACATACATACATATTATATTCATTTAGTTCATACATACATATTGTATTAATTAACTACATACATACATATTATATTCATTTAGTTCATACATACATATTGTATTAATTAACTACATACATACATATTATATTCATTTAGTTCATACATACATATTGTATTAATTAACTACATACATACATTATATTCATTTAGTTCATACATATATATTGTATTAATTAACTACATACATACATATTATATTCATTTAGTTCATACATACATATTGTATTAATTAACTACATACATACATATTATATTCATTTAGTTCATACATACATATTGTATTAATTAACTACATACATACATATTATATTCAATAAGTACATATATACATATTATTTTCATTCAGTACATACATACATATTATATTCATTAAGTACATACATACGTATTATTCTTAACCTATTTTGATACTTATATTATAAATCATATTACATTATATTATGTACATACCTTACATATTATTCCTATCTTCCATGTCATACCTATCTTACATGTCATAACTATCTTACATGTCATACCTATCTTACATGTCATACCTATCTTACATGTCATACCTATCTTACATGTCATACCTACCTTACATGTCATGCCTATCTTACATGTCATACCTATCTTACATGTCATACCTATCTTACATGTCATACCTATCTTTATCTTCCATGTCATACCTATCTTACATGTCATACCTATCTGACATGTCATACCTATCTTACATGTCATACCTATCTTACATGTCATACCTATCTTACATGTCATACCTATCTTACATGTCATACCTATCTTACATGTCATACCTATCTTACATGTCATACCTATCTTACATGTCATACCTATCTTACATGTCATACCTATCTTACATGTCATACCTATCTTACATGTCATACCTATCTTACATGTCATACCTATCTTACATGTCATACCTATCTTACATATCATACCTATCTTACATGTCATAACTATCTTACATGTCATACCTATCTTACATGTCATACCTATCTTACATGTCATACCTATCTTACATGTCATACCTATCTTACATGTCATACCTACCTTACATGTCATACCTATCTTACATGTCATACCTATCTTACATGTCATACCTACCTTACATGTCATGCCTATCTTACATGTCATACCTATCTTACATGTCATACCTATCTTACATGTCATACCTATCTTTATCTTCCATGTCATACCTATCTTACATGTCATACCTATCTTACATGTCATACCTATCTTACATGTCATACCTATCTTACATGTCATACCTATCTTACATGTAATAGCTATTTTATTTATTATTCTTTTATTTTATACATGTTATTTTATATTCTGTTATTTTGCTCACTTATTTTGAGATCGAACATTGCTTTTTTTTTAATGTTCTTACTCGATTCTCCATTTTCAGGCTATCGGGAAGGATATTGTATATATACCATACATACACCCTCGTGGCCTATTGTTCTTTTACCACTTTCAGTCCTTACTGTATTCGTGTACAATTTATTATTTTGTCTTGCGTATTCGTGTACTTGTGATGTTTTTATAAATGCTGTGTTCTTGTGTATAAGTCCATTTTGTATTTTGTAAATTAATATGCATATATTATTTTCATACAGTTTTTTGATTTTCAGCAAGTTCATTTCTTATATAGTTTTTTTGTGGGGGTGTCTGGGTTATAATTGAAAAGTTTTTCTATAACTTTATTCTGCATTATTTGTAATTGGTTCAAGTATGTAATGCGTGTGTTTACCCATATTTCTATTAGGTGATGTAGGTGGGACTGGATTAAACTAAAGTATAGGCCCAGTCTTAACGTGTGCTGGTAGAAGATGTGCTATTCTACGAAATACACAAATTAGTGGGATGATTTTTTCTTTTAGTTTTTGTATATGTACAGATTATAATAATATTTTGCCGATTCCGCTTTTTGTGTTTCGATTTTTGTGAATATTGCCTGCAGAAAACTCCCACAAACAAATGTGGAGACAGTTATTTTGGGTATAGACAATAAAAATAAAACACAAAACATGAATATACAATCAACCTACAAGTATAGCTGCCAACATGCAACCTACAAAGTGCGCAAACATCTTTGATTATTTAGGGAATCTTCCAAAAAATTTCCATAAACCTTTTCACCAAAAAATTCGTACAATCTAAAATTTACAGATACGCACCATTTTTAACAACTTTGAGACCACGGTGAAATCTAAAAAAAAAAAATTAAAGGACGTTCATCTCCCGTATTCGATTATATTACGAAACATATTCTAAAATCCGTGATTTTTTTTGTTTGTTGATAAAACCTATTACTCTTTTGATAAATTTAAGTTTAATATTGGAAAAATATCCAGCGAATTACAAAACCCAATAATTTATAAATCTGGGGATCCACAATAAATAACAATTTATCGCCCAATCATTTCTAACAAAGGAAAGACTTAAAAAATAAGAAAAAAATACTGAAAAACAATTCGTATATTTCCCTGAAAGTAATAAAATACTAAGCGGAGACTAGTTTGGATTTATAAAATCACTTAGCACACAAGATGCTATTGCTAATGAAACTTTATACATTTATTAATCATTAGATAAAAAATATGGTGTTCTATTTATTAATCTTAGATAGGCTTTCAAAGGCATATCCTATGAGATGCTACAGAAAAAATTAAATTATATTGGTATTACAGAAAACGCGATTAAATTAATTACCAACTCCTTAAAAAAACGTGAAAATCTATTACGTTAATAATGCCAGATATATCAGAAAATGCCAGACTTTGGAATTGCTCAAAGTACCAATCCTATTTACAATTTGATAAATCTAATTAATTTTCTTGTTCGTACTGCAGTTATTCGTGTTCTCGAAAACCCTATTAAACAAGAAATACGCGGACATACTCATACGCTGCTGAAACCATTTTCATGTTTCTAGTATAGTTATTCGTTTTTCCTGAAATAATGCATTTATAAAGGTCTATTCACATCTACCAAACCAGCACCACGAAGTGCAGAACAGTACAGTGCAGGAACGGCAATGACGCGAGTATTCACATTACCTATACTCCTCGGCCAAATCAATCAAATTTTTGTTGTCGATCTTCTTGGTTTTCTAATATATTATAAGTTTTTTTCCTTAATCACACTACTACAAGAAATTTACATGTACCATTACTTACTGTACGCTCCTCTTCCATCCACAGGCAAATCATTTTAATGGAAGAGTAGTATAAAATCTGTAATATGAAACTGTCTAACAAAAATTTTCATTTATAAAAAACAAACAAAATAAATTTTACTCTATTATTTTTGTTACCATTGTATTTATTTTTGCAGATGGTAAAGATGACGAAGATAGCCTGAATGCATCTCATCCAACCTGCCATGAAGAAGAAATTCATAAAGCGAAGATTGGGGCTTACTCTTCGTGCTTCGAATCTGTTAACCATCATTCGATGCAACTGTCAGCGGAAACACCATTCTTATGTTCCCAATGTAGTTATGCGTGTTCCGTTAAGTCAAGTTTAAAGCAACATATGTTGACGCACTCCGGTTTAAAACCATTCTCCTGTTCCGAGTGTAGTTTAACTTGTTCCACTAAGTCACATTTAAAGCAACATATGCTGAGGCACTCAGGCTTAAAACCGTTCTCTTGTTCCCAATGTTATTTTGCTTGTTCCACTAAATCAGATTTAAAGCGACATCTGTTGACGCACTCTGGCTTAAAACCATTCTCCTGTTCGGAATGTAATTATGCGTGTTCAAGTAAGACATATTTAAAGCAACATATGATGAGGCACTCTGGCTTAAAACCATTCTCTTGTTCTGAGTGTAGTTTTCAATCTTTCATGAGATCAAATTTAAAGTGCCATATGATGACGCACTCTGGATTTAAGCCATTCTCTTGTTCTCAATGTAGTTATTCATGTTCCGTTAAGTCAAATTTAAAGCAACACATGTTGACGCACTCTTGTTTAAAACCATTCTCCTGTTCCGAATGTAATTATGCAAGTTACACTAAGTCAGGTTTAAAAAATCATATGTTGACGCACTCAGGCTTAAAACCGTTCTCATGTTCTGAATGCAGTTATGCATGTTCCATTAAATCAGGTTTAAAGCAACATATGTTGACGCACTCCGGCTTAAAACCATTCTCCTGTTCCGAATGTAGTTATGCATGTTCCATTAAACGAGGTTTAAAGCAACATATGATGACTCACTCTGGATTTAAATCATTCTCCTGTTCCGAATGTATTTATGCATGTTCCGACAAGTCAAATTTAAAGAGACATATGTTGACGCACTCCGGTTTAAAACCATTCTCCTGTTTTGAATGTAGTCATGCAAGTGCCACTAAGCAAGATTTAAAGAAACATATTTTGACACACTCTTGATTAAAACCGTTCTTCTGTTGCGAATGTAACTATGCATATTCAATTTAGTCAATTTTCATGCGACATATGATGACGCACTCTGACTTAAAATCGTTCTCGTCTGTCAAATATAGTTTTCTACTTTAACACCTTCATGGCTGCATACTAATGTGATTTGCAACGAATGCTTGCTTCGATGAGGGAACGAGTGAATCCAAATCAATGCAATGTTGAGTAGGAAAATTTCACAATTGATTTTATGCGATGTCAAGTAGATTAGTTATTATTGGTTAGACAAAAGTGGTTCAGCAAAATTTCGACAATATCAACGCGGCACATGTCTCCAACTTTCCAGAGTGGAATATACTCTCAGTATCACCCTGGTGAAAGACCGCCATTCAGAATTGAAACGTTGCTTGAAATGGCTTTTAGCCGTGTTTGGTGACCAGATCTGAGTAGCCAGATATTCCCTACCTTCCTCTTCCCCTTCTCCGTCCCCTCCCCAATACCTTCAGCCTCACAATATTCCCCAATCTGGAATGCCATAGTCTCACTGGCTCCCGACGGTTGGGAGTAGTCGGGACTCTTGTGAGGTATTCATATAAAAAAGTGAAGCTGTTTTACAGTGCTATCTTAAATTTAACACATTAAATATACAACGTTGCGATTGCTCTCAGAATTTAAAAAAAAATATTATTTTGTATCAGATTTAATAATTTTATTGTTAAGTTCTGCAAGTATTTTTAGTTTTTATTATTGGGTTCTAGGTCATTTTTAAACTGCGGTTAATCCACATTGTGACGACTTTTTTTATATGATTTTATTTACTCCTTAATTAAAACTAAAAATACTTTCAGAACTTAATAATAAAACAATTAAAATTGATTCACATTATTTTATTTTTAATAAATATTGTTTAAGGATTATACACAAGAACAATTCATAACTCTCAGAATTATTTGAAACGTGTGGGTAAACCACTTCACTCTAAGCTGTTTCACTGTCATCCGCGAAACCCAATATAGGTCGAGGAATGCCGAGATTCTGCAGTGAGAGCTGTTCCGATTAAAATTTCTCCCTAACATTCCTGATACCTGGCGGAGTAGTGTCCCAGTCTATTTTCAGTAACCAACTTTACGTCACCTAATTAGTAATTTTGCTACTAACCCATTACATCCCATAGATATGTGATTGTAGATAACTTGTGAATTCGCTCGATCCTAAGTTAACCCTTGAGTAAAAATATCCCGTGAGAGAAGTCAACAAAGCCCCAGTATCTTGTGACAACTCTCATAATTGAATTCGACACCGTCGGATAGACGGTTAAATTCAAGGACATTTGGCGACATATTGGGAGAATTACTAGATGAAACTAAATCAAACCCACCAAAGTCTTGAATAAATTTATCAGTTGGTGTGAATACTAAGTGGCACTTTTTTCGGCCACTTCGATGACCCCTGGAATATGGAATTTATCATCAGCGAGTGTTAATTCATTTCGAAAGGACGACTATATAATTGATATTATATCGGCAATAAAAATAACATATAATGGCATTAAAAATATGTATGGTTAAAAATCAGCAAACGCCGATTCCGAATATATAATTTTTATTATACGTAGAATTTATAAATGTGAACAAATAATCAAAACACTACAGCTCTATAATTGTGAATCATTGAATAAAAATAAAAAGATTTCACTCGCATCTGGGACTATAATTGTTGTGCAATATAAAAAAAATATTATTAGTAAAATAAATAATCTTTAAATTAGTATTAATTATCAATACGTATATTATGATAATATTAATTCTCAATACTATTATTATTCTTTGATTTCGTTTCTAAAAAGGTACATATTTTTATTACTTATGTTTAGTTATGATTTATTAGGAATGGAATATACAAGTATGTACAGTAAAGCTCATCCATGTTTTGACATTTGCATTCTAATCTCAAAACTGAACAAAACCCACCGTCTGTAGATTTGAGGCGTTTCGGCAGTCTTTGAAAAATTGGAATATTTTTACCATGAAAACTACACGACCAAGGGTCTAATGGAGAATGTTTTATTGTTGTAACGAGACTCGAATGTCAAAGTTGATATTCCCTTAATACTTCTAGAAAAATCACCATTGCGTCTAATGTGTGTGCAATGTGCATAAGCATTTTTCTTTTTTTATCGGTAGCCGTAAAGCTTACACCATTCCCATGTAATTCAACACTCGGCACATACTACCCCCACACTCAGTTACAATCACGACGTACACCAATACCATACAAGAAACCACAACAAACTACATATACCAAAAAGACAACAAAATATGGATTAAATGCTTCGGAATATTTAGCTTACGCAAAATAAATTACCCATCAATATTAAAAATGTAAGCCAATGTAAAAGGTCTCAAAGTAAGATGATTAAACTATATTATATGAAAGAATACCTTAAGGATTAATGCTGTCATGTGTCTCTCTAATTAGTATAAGTACATAATGTACCAGTGATGTGTTTCTTTATTATAAATACAAATTATGTTTTGTAAATGTTGTTAATGTACGTAATTTATTGAGGTCATTTTTTAGTGAAATATGAACTCGTGGAGCTTGCTTTGTAAATGTTAATATTTTTTGACATTAGTCCCAAGTCACCAGCAGTAGTTAGAGGTCTTGTAAGAATCTAGTTATAAGTTGTAGGATACTTGTAAAGCCCCCTTTAGGTGATGTTCTGTCACAGAGATGGCGCTGTAAAAACCATTTGGGTTTTATTATTAATAAGGCGATTCAACCAATCAACGAAGTTGTATCTGCGTTAGGTATATATAGGTTTATAATGTTACTAGCTGATGTGTACCCGGCCTTACTCTGGATTTTTTTTTTATCTTTATAAAGTTATAAAGTTGTAAATTCTTGCTTGTCTATTGGGTGACGCAATTGATTTCACAGTGAAAGTAATACAAACAAAGAAATATTCATTTGAAAATTATTATTTCAATCTAAACATTTATTTTTTCAAAATGTATTAAAATAATAAAGTTCTTTAGTACATACCTACTTGTGTTTTCCATTTTTAAAATATTCTACCCAAACAAACTTTTTTCTTTTGATTATTTAATCTGTGGCTAACCTCAATACAACATGACGGGATCAATATTGTTTATACTAATTTTAAAACGCTATAGTAACAGTTTAATATATTTGATTTAATTCAAACTACTCTCTAAACCTTCCCGGCACTAACAAGAAGAAACTGCTATTTTCAGCGAAACCGGTCGAAATTTTCGAGAGAATCGAGGACAGACGGAGTGTGATAGATGGAGTGTGAAGTTTTAGAAATTGAGCAGATGTTATGTGTTAAGAAATTGGAACAAATGTTATGTTTTTTTTTTTTTTCGAAGAAGAATTCTTCTTCTAGAAGGTTTTCACTTTGTGATGTCATTATGTATTTTAATTAAAACAAAATAACTTTGTATACATCACTTTATTAATATACAATATTACTACATGTTTCGTGAGCGATGCTCACATCTTCAGGTATCATACATTATCATAGGTCATCATAGTATCATTCATTGATACCTGAAGATGTGAGCATCGCTCACGAAACATGTAGTAATATTGTTTATTAATAAAGTGATGTATACAAAGTTATTTTGTTTTAATTAAAATAAAAAAAAAAAGATTTTATGTGTTAAGAAATTGGAGCAGATGTTATGTGTTAAGAAATTGGAACAGATGTTATGTGTTAAGAAATTGGAGCAGATATTATGTGTTAAGAAATTGGAGCAGATGTTGTGTGTTATGAAAATTATCAAATTATATTGTACCTACTGCCACCTACATATATAAATGTATTGCCAACTTACTGTAGTTTATAGTTTAATTAACTTTGGTGGTATATTTTTTGGTTTTTATATATTATTTCATTAAATTGTAAAGCCGCTCATCTCAACACAGGACTGTTCTAGTGAGATGAGTGGCTAATGTTATGTAAAGCCGCTCATCTCAACACAGGACTGTCCTAGTGAGATGAATGGCTAATGTTATGTAAAGCCGCTCATCTCAACACAGGACTGTTCTAGTGAAATGATTGGCCCATGTTATGTAAAGCCGCTCATTTCAACACAGGACTGTCCTAGTGAGATGAGTGGCTAATGTTATGTAAATCCGCTCATCTCAACACAGGACTGTCCTAGTGAGATGAGTGGCTAATGTTATGTAAAGTCGCTCATCTCAACACAGGACTGTCCTAGTGAGATGAGTGGCTAATGTTATGTAAAGCCGCTCAACGCAACACGGGACTGTCCTAGTGAGATGTGTGGATAATGTTATGTAAAGCCGCTCAACTCAACACAGGACTGTCCTAGTGAGATGTGTGGATAATGTGATGTAAAGCCGCTCATCTCAACACAGGACTGTCCTAGTGAGATGTGTGGATAATGTTATGTAAAGCCGCTCATCTCAACACAGGACTGTCCTAGTGAGATGAGTGGCTAATGTTATGTAAAGCCGCTCTCAACACAGGACTGTCCTAGTGAGATGTGTGGATAATGTTATGTAAAGCCGCTCATCTCAACACAGGACTGTCCTAGTGAGATGAGTGGCTAATGTTATGTAAAGCCGCTCAACTCAACACAGGACTGTCCTAGTGAGATGTGTGGATAATGTTATGTAAAGCCGCTCATCTCAACACAGGACTGTCCTAGTGAGATGAGTGGCTAATGTTATGTAAAGCCGCTCAACTCAACACAGGACTGTCCTAGTGAGATGAGTGGCTAATGTTATGTAAAGCCGCTCATCTCAACACAGGACTGTCCTGTGTTGAGATGAGCGGCCAATGATCAGTGGCCAATGTTTTTGTTTTGTTTTTAAAATTTATTAATAAATAAATAATATCATTTTTTTAAACAATAAGTGTTTGGTTTTAGAAATATTTTGTAAACATACAATGGAACGGTCAGATAAAAGTAATATTTCTGATTGAATTTTGATAAATGCTAAGCCTATGTAAATTTATAAAATATATCATAAATATTTTTCTTTTTAAAAACATTATGTTTATCGTATTGCGTAATAATACTATCATTATTTTGAATTAATAAATAATAACTCTCCGACGTCCCTCTCCACCTTAAGAAGTGGTAATAAAAAATATATGCTAAATCTCTATTGTGTTTTTGAGAGGAACTGGATTTACAAATAACCAGTAAGTGGTATTTGTAGCCCCTGTTCCTATCGTATATAAACAGGTCAGGTCATAAAATAAAAAAGTGAAAAAGGGTTTTTTAAATTTTTTTATTAAATTATTATCTACCACCATTATTGTTTTTTCAGTGCGTGGAATCTAGTGTGAGAAACCAACGCACTCTTGTGATGGCAAACGTCATGGCATTGCGAACATGAGAATGGTTTCTCTTCAGAGTAGATTCTGCTGTGAGATGCCAAATCACTTTTCCGCGTGCATCTGGATTACATTTCGAACACGAGAATGCCTTCTCTACAGAATGCGTTCTTGCTTGAGTAACTAAATCATTCTTTCGCGTGAACTTGTACGGACATTGCGCTCACAGAAATGGTTTATCCCCGTAGTGGTTCCTTATATGAGTCGCCAGTGCATATTCCTGGCAGCAGACGTTGAGCACTCCGGACATGCAAACAGTTTTTGTCCAGTATGAGTGCGAATGTGATAAACCAATGCATTTTTCTGATTGCAAATATAAGTGGTCCGTACATTTGAAACATGGATGACAGAGTGCGTTCCAGGGTCCAAGCAGCCGAAATTAGATTTTTCAGAGAAGCTGCCTATGAGTTATAATGTGATAAGGGGAAGGAGATGCGACGAGATTAATTCATTCTCTTCGGGTTGACAGTTCGTCAATGCGAATGATAAATAATCAGAAAAATAACACAGACATGATAAAACAGCCTACAAACCCAATGCTCCAAACAATTTTAAAAAATCAGTTTACAACCCGCGAAATATAAAGTAAGCGATTCATCTGTATTTATCTCAAAATCTTTTAGTGTACTCTCTTCTTTAGTGAACGTAAATTGACCGGAAATATTATATCTAAGTGAAATAAGGACTAAAGTGAAGTGACAGTTCTAAGCCATTGGTTGGTTACCAATTACCATTAAACGATTTGTCGTGCTTCCTTGTGCAAACTGTCCTTAAAACATTTGATAACCAATAAAAATAAAGTCGTTCTTAACAACAAAATAATTAAATCTCATTATTGTTGCAAAAAAAATTATAAAATTACTAGAAATCAGACTATGAAGGCGTTTCGCTTAATAATCGCTATACTCTAGTTCCGAGAACGTGAGTTCGAAGCTCCGTGAAACCATTGCTTTTATTTAAAAAAAAATAAACGAATAAAATATCACGTGCAACGGCCATCTCTGGTCAAGCAAAAACAAAATTTTAAAATAATACAGCAACAATACAAAGTGACGCAAGAGACTGTTTAAAGAACTGTAGTGCCAACAAGAACGTATAAAGCCGCGTCTCGTGCGACTATTTTTTGAAAACATTTACACAAAAAAACAAAACAAAGGGGCGTTAGAATGTTTTTGTCTTGCGAAATCAATGGAAAACATTCCTCTCGACGGTGAAAAGAGGAAGGGGGGGAATGGTTTGTTTCATTTTTTTAAATCGCCGCAGAATCTCCCGCCCGAAGGTACTTCGTCATAATTCGGACTGTTTTTTTAGGTTATTTGAACTAAGCCAAGTTATATATATATATATATATATATATATTATAATAAGAAGTTTGCTCATAGATCAGTAATAATAATAATTTATTTAACTGTTGTGTTCTCTTATTTTGTCTGCTATTTCTAATAGAACTACAGCCCTCATATTAAGAACTTTTAAAAGTAAACATCGTGAAGTAAATACGCATATAACCACGTCTTTTTTTCTGTTATTTTTTATGATTATTAAAAAACTAATAATCTAAAACCTACTTCAAATATAATAATGATTTAATTAGACATAAAATAGGTTTTTAGTTTGTTTTTTTTTTTTACGTAAATAAAAAAAAAATTACAATTATTTTTATAAACAATAATTATTAGCCTGAAACACTAATCCAATTGAAAAAACCTTTCCGAGCAAAGATAAATGTCGCCGACAGGACTCGAACCTGCATCCTTCTGATTGCCGGTCAGATGCTCTACCATTGAGCTACGTCGGCTTATCGCAAACCCGCCAAGTTAATCAATATATACTAGTGTTTCATTCAATAATTACTGTTTTTATTATATTTCACCTGTAAACAATCAACTTTATTAGTTAATTGATAAACTAAAGTTCTTTAAAACTTAAGACAAGATTTTTGTGCATAGTGCAAAGGGTAACAATTATTATTTTTATAAACAATATTATTAATCTAAACATCATCAAATTGCCTTCTGAGCAAGATGGCAGGACTCAACCCGCATCAGAGCATCTGACCGGACATTAGAAGGGTGCGGGTTCGAGTCCTGCTTACTGGATGAGTGTTTTAGATTAATAATTATTGTTTATAAAAATAATAACTTTATTAGTATTTACAGGTGAAATATAATAAAAACCCGTAATTATTGAATGAAACACTAGTATATATTGATTAACTTGGCGGGTTTGCGATAAGCCGACGTAGCTCAATGGTAGAGCATCTGACCGGACATCAGAAGGGTGTGGGTTCGAGTCCTGTCGGCGACATTTATCTTTGCTCGGAAAGGTTTTTTTTTCAATTTGGATGAGTGTTTTCAGGCTAATAATTATTGTTTATAAAAATAATTGTTACCCTTTGCGCTATGCACAAAAATCTTGTCTTAAGTTTTTAAGAACTTTAGTTTATCAATTAAAAAAAAAATAACCTAAAACCCACACTAAAACTTAAAATCAGGTATTTCGGTACTTCGGTCGCATTGACAGAAAGTTTAAATGTGTTGAATGGCGTAGGACGGAAAGGCTTAATCCTGTCAATCTTGGTACCTTCCAAACCCTTTTCTGAAACGTAGGTCTTGATGTCGTCTTCTGTAGTTTCCAGGGTAAAATGTGATATATATATATTGACGAAATTATATCTGCCGACTTCAGTGTCGTCGATGTTTCCTTTCCTCTCAAGTTACGTTTAAATTTCCGCGTTACTAATGTAAATCCGATCTCTTCGGTTGCGGCGGACCGTTGCTGGGGCCGCGGACCGTGCTCGCGCGTTCCCTGTTTATTAATTCTGTTTATGGCCTGTGCAAATTTAAAACTCGGCCGCTCATTGGTGTTTCGTACCGGAGTGTGTTCGTACACGGTTTGTGCATGTGTGGTCGGTAGTGCATTACTGTGTGCGCTCTTAGATGCAGCAGATAAGTAGATTTCTTGGGTCGGTATTTGTTTACTCCCAGATTGTGGATTACCCACGTTGCTGTCATTATTTTGTTCCAAGTTTGATGTGGATCGCGTTTATTTGGAACATGTATTTTTTATAATTTGCTCTCTTAGCAGATACAGTTCTTGTTTTGTTTCTTCATTTTTTGCAGCCGATGAATCTCTTAGTTCAGTTTTTATAAGAGTTATTTCTATTTAATAAATCATTACCCATCCAAATTGAAAAGTGGAAGTAAATCAAAATCATATAAATAAGTCGTCACAATGTGGATTAACCGCAGTTTGAAAATGGCCTTAAACGCCGAAACAGCTGTCACAATAATAAAAACTATAAATACTTGCAGAACTTAATAATAACATTAAATTTAAAAAATAAATAAATGGAGTTCTACGAATTAAACACACAAACAATTAATAATTAACTGATAACATTTCTGTTGTAGATCAACCCAAGCCTATTGCTCCGAATAAATCTTCATTGAATTATATTTCTTGTTTATTATATTATTTTAAGTTATTCAAAGTTCTTTTAAAAATTACATGTATTTGTCATATAATGAAAACGAAGGTAAATGGAAATAAAAATCATTAATAAATTACTGTCATTTTTTTTATTTGTATTCGAAGTACTCCTCTTGGAGTTGCCTCAGCCTCCAATTCAATTGATGCTCAATGACCTTCATAGCATGCTCCTTCATCAACAAGGTCCTCTGGAGAGCTAGAAATTCACGTCTTTCCTCTATGAGATAGTGATCTGCCTCACCCGCCCACCACCTACCTCCCTTCAGACACCGGTTGCATCACACTAGTCACCGGCTGCCTCAGTGTCATTGTCAAGGCGGGATGCCTGGGCGTTTGAAGCAACGGGACGCCCCAATTATCTCCCAGCTGAAGGTCTGAGGTGAGGGCCTCTGGAGAGGAACCAGAACTCGAAGGAGTGGAGGCTACCGGGTCCCTTTAAGGGCCTGAGAAGAGAAATAACAGTATTTTTTTTTCTATTATAGGATTGACAGAATATTTACTTTGTATCTTTATTTTATGTATAAAATAGGTTTACAACAATAGAAATGAGAAAAATGCAAAGAAAAAACTCCACTTGATAGATTCGCCTATCTTAACAAACGAATTGAAATATTTGAAACACAGACGTCAGGTGGGAATGCTGTCCTTGTTCTACAGGTATTTCAATGGAAGCTGCTCCGGGGAACTAGCGTCATTTAACCTATGGCACCGGTGCACAGTCGGGAAGCACGCCAAATGCGCTCCCAATATCTGTACATGGTTTACATTTGTCGCATGAGAACGGGTCGCTTCTACGACTAGTTCTTGTAGTCAACAGCTCGGCTGTGGAAGGATTTGCTGGCCTGTGTTTCCTTCCTCCTACAACATGGGTCTCTTTAAGACCCAGGTTCACTCCTTCCCATCCTCTAAAAGACCCTCAACACAGCATCCCCAATGATGATATAGGCCTTGTTGGAAATTATTTCCTCGGGGCCTTCTGTGTGGAGTAACTGTAAAACTGTCAAAAACTCAGTACTTCCAACCTAGGAACTGTATGTTTTGCTTACGGAAACAGAGCAGAGTCAGCAGCTCAGGGGTGAACGGTTGGCTATCGAAGTTCACCTCATCTTCCTCTTGCAGGTTCACCTCTAAGAACTTCTCTGCCATATTCTGCAGTCTGCAGGTCGCATCTGGGTTATCTGGAAGTAATAATAACAAGGGATTAAATATTGTCACATTATATTAACGTGATTTTAGAACGTTCAAAAGTAAATAGGGACAAATTATGGTAATTTCACCAATGTTTGAAGCATCATTATCCATAGTGCTGGTGAGCCCTTGGACACTCAGGCAGATCATGTCTTTGACCAGTTTCCGTGGAATCCAAGGGCTCGGTGTTGCTCGGTCCGCCGCCAGTCTGGTAGAGGTCCATTCCGACGGCGGCGCTCTTCTGCCGCAATAACCTCTTCAATCCGTCGTAGTTATTTTTTAAGGTGAATGACCTGAATGGTGCTGATTATAGACAAATAAAAGATAAAAAAAGCTATAAAAACAGTTTAAAACTAAATTTTCACCTAAGAAAAGGAGTAATTAAATACAATAATTCACAAGAGCCAAGGTGAGAAAACATTGTGGGGTTTTGAGCATTCTTCAAACTGACCTAAAGGCTGCCTTTTAATACATTGTAGCATATGCAAAAATACGTTGGGGCGCTAAAATGTAACACGAACGTTGGGTGCAAAAATGTAACCTGTAATGACATTAATAATAAATGTAGCCTTGGTCGCCAAAATGTAGCATCTCCCGTTATTGTTCGGCTTTATCTCAGCATTCGTGGGTGAGTCTGATGGATGAAGTGCGGGGAGGTTGTGATACAGTAAATAAAACCCTAAGGTAGGAAAACATAGTCTTTATTGACTATACAACCCAACTATCATGGTACAGGAAGAGAAGAGTGAAGAGTCGGCCTAAGTTAAAAAATAACGGATTAAAAGGATAAATGATGGCTCATGTGGTCAGAATCTTCTCCTCCGGCATCAGGCAAGGCCGTTCCAGTCCTGATGTTCACCGATTCGCACGGTCCTTGATGCTAAGTCCATGATCACTCGTCGGAAGTGCTACCGCCATAGCTTCTTCCGTGAGGTTCAGGCAATAGGATGTATGAATGCTACCTTATCCTGTGTGGTCATCGATGCAGCAGCTACCCCGCACATTACTCCGCAGGGATTCCTCTCCAAAGCACAAGGCACGCGCGGTTAAGTTTCATCACCTACCATTTGGCCATCATTAAACAAAAAACATACCCACTTCGGGTAATTAATTAGACACTCTCCGGTGTCAAACGAAACAGTAACTTAACATAACTCTTCCCAAAAAACCACGTCGAGCTCCCCGCCCGTGTTAAGTTATGTCTGCCGCCATCTTGCCCAGGCGCCTCTGACGGATCTCCCATCCATCGACACCTCATGAAATTCTATCTTAGACAATTGTACTGTAGCATCGGGACTACAATTCTATCACACACTATTGTACTGTAGCAACCACATCAGGGACAACAATTATGTTACAACATGTTATTAGAACAATGAACGGTAAAAACCATAAAGTAACGCTGTACCAGCTGAACGGGTTCATAGTTCATAGATTGAGGTTTGTCCGGAACTTGGAAATATAACAAATTGTAATACATTGCGGAAGTTTCGTTGAATTTAACATAAATTGCTTTCCAAGCCAACTGTTTTTCTTTCCGCATCACTCTTTTTATTTTCCATTATTAATTTATATTGGCGAACGACGTCCACTAACTTTTCTGTTTCTTCCCATGAGAAGTCGACGGCTCGTTCGCGTGATTTGCTCATCCTGAAAAACAACGCAAAAAGTTATTAATTCGACTCAATTCTATGTAAAATCCAATAATGATCAAGAAAACATAACAAAAAAATGTTTCCTCACTTTCTATAAAGTAAAAAAACGCCTGGTTTTCGCGGGAATGTTTTTTTTTTACATTTGTCATCTCACGGAATCCATAGGAACTAGAAACACGGCATTATTTATACAGCCGTTGATAAAAGTTGCCAGACTGAACTTCGAAATAATTACTTGAAACCATATAATTTGTGGTTTATTCATATGTATAAATATAACCAACGGTTAGATAACGAAGACCTTATTGATATGATCGTGAACTAGCCCCTTAAAGTGTTTTTCTTTTAAAAAATAATGAGTTTTTCAACAGAGTCCCGCTAGAAATATTAACCTCTTTTTCTTCTCTTTCATTCGTTTTAGCACTAAGTTCCATTTCTTGGGCTGTTATTTCACATACTATTGTGTAATTTTTCTTATTTGAGAAATCGAAAAATTGGATAAACTTTATTATTTTAATATTATAAGGGTTACTATTAGTTTATAAAATAAAACAATAACTCTGTTTTACATCACTTTTATTTATACTTTAGCCGACCGGGTTTCTTCAGGGCAGTATATAACTAAACTAAGAACTAAGATGCACATGTGTTATGGATTGATACAAACAGGCTAGTGAAGGGCCAAGGGTGGGAGATCAGCAGGTACCTGCTGATCGGGAAGGGAATGTACTTTGTTTATTGGGAATAATTTAAAGATTGGACTTTTATTTAAATTTATTTGATTATTTATGAGTCTACTATTAGTGTTTTTTGCTTTCCTTATTTCTAATGCTTCTAAGTTATCTAATCTAATGCCGGTTACATTTTTATGCAGTAAACTAGTGCCTGTATTTTTATCGAATGTGTGGTCTGTTTCTAAGAGATGGTTAGCAAATTCGGAGAAACCATTATTATTTAGACATCTTAAGTGTTCTTTTACACGGATATTAACTATTACTATTAGTATTTGTATTGCAAATATTGAGAAAAATGATTATTGATCAAAAAAAAGAAGTTAGTGCACTTTCCCCAATTTATTTTTTATATCATATTATATATTGTGCATTCAATTATAATCATTGTTCTGAAAATAGCGAAATAATGTGTTTATTGCTTTTTATTGCATTGGAAATGAAATAATTTTTATTAATTTAGCAAATAATAAAATTAATACGATTAGATTTATTTACCCTAAAGGCATGGTAATTTCAAATTACGGACTTTTTTATAAATATTTAAAAGATCGTAAATATACAGTAGGTTGTTTTATGATGACATAACCGATAAATTAATAATCCTGTAAAATAATTAGAGATAATGTTTGAGATGATGTATGAATGTGAATGAAGCAAGAAGTGTTTGCCAAGATCGGGTTGTTTGGCGTTCCGTCCTCTCTGCCTACCTGATGGTTAGTTAGTTAGTTAGTTTGTTTCAAGTTCATCTTTTCATCTTGTATGGTGGACTCACCTCACACTAAAGTATACTATTATTTGAGAGCTAATAACATTAACACTTATTTTTTTAGTTGTTAAATGACACTACCGCGGTAAGTACCTTATTCTCCCACCACTCTGTACAAATTATCATTTTTCTATTATCTAAGATAGTACCTACGTGGAATTTCTAACATCTAAGGCTTATCCATCTATTTAAATATTTTCTATGATATTATTGACATGACAAATTACGGGTGCGTTGTGTGATAAGTGATTTTATGAAAATATTACATTTTAGGAAGATTCTTCATGATTTAAGGTAGGAAATTACTCAAAAGCTATTTCTTATTAAATTAAATAAATTAAAATTTCCTATAAATGTGTAATCGACTGCTTATACAAATGTTTTTAATCGCAAGGGCATTCTATACCGTCGGATGTCAGCACCCGGCGCCATTTTGAATGCTTTGTGATTCGGTCTTTCTCTGTTATGCTATCTAAAAGGCAGATTTTCCTCCCGGATCGGCGTTTCATTAAATTGTGATTACTAGGCATGCGTCAAGCATGACAACATGACGCCATATGCTCGATGGCTGATTACAATTCGATGAAAGACTGAAACCACCACAGAATTTGTGTTTCACGAGCACCATCTGTCAATATTTCATCATTACTCCTCGACATACATAACCCGATTCAAGTATTTGTTTCATTTGGTCGAGCATGTCTTGGTCGGGCACCCTCGTCTTCTTCTACCGTTAACTTAAACATCTAACATTTAATCAAATACTTGAGTCGGGTCAAGCCGATATTCGGAATAACAGAAGAGCATGAATGTAAATGAAGCAAGAAGCTTGTACTTAAACTGAAATGCTATTGTTCTTATTTGACTGACTGTCAGGAGTCTTTTAGATATTCGCTGTACCTAGATTGCATGTAGTCGGTAATGCGTTCGCAGAGGTGATTGAACTTTACTGTGCGAGTATGTCGGCTAATAGTCTTAAATGACATTGTTTTTTTAATAGATTTACTGTCAAATATATTCTTAATAAATTAGAGTTTTCGTAATTAAAAAATATATATATATTAGGTGACCTACATTTAACTCCTTTTTTGTTAAAGTTTATATTTTTTTATAAAAGAGCCTTTTATGGTTGTATTAACATCTAAAGCCTCGCTGGTCGCGCACTGTCCTAATTGTTCACAAATAAAATAAAATATTTATTGCAAGAGCAATACATTCTGGAAGCCTATAGCCCGGGCCGCTAAAGGCGGTAGTGTAGCATGTTGCCAGTAGTTTGACATCTACCGTATTTGATTACACTCTTAGCTTTTTCAACATACTGGCGACATGCTACATTACCGCCTTTAAACCTGACAT
The DNA here is from genome assembly GCA_022606495.2 of Halesus radiatus. Taxonomy (NCBI): domain Eukaryota; kingdom Metazoa; phylum Arthropoda; class Insecta; order Trichoptera; family Limnephilidae; genus Halesus; species Halesus radiatus. The sequence goes on along the minus strand of JAHDVE020008547.1, from coordinate 13,789 downwards.
CTGTGATGCTTTGGGCAGCTTTGTCCTTCAGCCTTACAACATACCCCAATCGGGAAAGCCATAATCTAACTGGTTCAAAAACAGAGGAAAAGAAAAGAATTATGTTCATGAAATTGTTTTAGAATGTTTGAGTTATATTTTCATAGTTATCGCTCGAACTAAGCCAAATCCGGAAACTTTATGGATTCCAAGCAAATTTCTACCTTACTGAAGTGCGAAACGTGTGAAAATGTCGATCAAATTCGAATGCTTAAAAAAACATGTGATCTCCGAGGCTTCACAAATGCGGTTTACGCAGTAATATCGACCCCGTTGCAGAGTGAGATGTGGGAGAACACCGGTGAAATTCAAAGTTTAGAATTAGATATTTTTTGTGTTGAGATTGTGTCTAATCTATTTCTAATATGTTAAAGCCCATTGCGCATTGGGCGCTGGTTTATAAATGAATAATTTTGTTCGTCTTGTTTCAGGCCTCACATTGCGAGCTGAGTCCAACAACTTGACCAGCTACCTGACGTGAAGGCTCTAAAAGTCGTGCCATGGATCTCTCTGACACAGACAGTGTGACCGTCAAGACGGAACCAGGTACTCTAGAGGCAGACGGAGGGGGAATGTCGTACACGGAGATGGATATAGACCTACAGGATGTAAAGAAGGAATGTCTCGAGTATTCTCAAAGCGTTGAGCAAACGGCAGGTGCGTGGGAAATTCAACAATATAGTTTTTTTTATATATAATCTATGTAGAGTATCGCCATGGTGAAAGCCATCATTAAGCATAGAAACCTTGCGTGTTTGTTGACCAGATCTGAATATCCAGGTACTTCCTTTCCCTGCCCGCTCCTATCAGCCTTTTTCGTGTTGCCTGTGTTATTTTTTGATAGTCTGATTTCCTGGCCCGTCCTTGTGCTGTGTCTGTGAATGTCCATGTTGTGTATAATTTTGTTAATATAAATATGTTGGTAACAAGTTGTTTCCCATATTATGTATGGTAAATATGCAGATGAACTCCTCATTTATAGGTTAGTTTACTTTTAAAACCCAAACTGAGAACCTAAAAACCTTTGTGTGATATATTATATTAATTATATATAAAATAGGTTTTTGTGTTCTTAATTTGTTAATTTTTCTTAATCAAACTACCACTATTGTAATGCAATGCAGTTCAATGGTGCCAACCGTGTAACTAAAGCGCATGATTGCTATAAAGAAAAAATCTATTTATATTATGTAGATACTAGCAAATGCCGTAGATCAAGATAATAATACGCGTAGATATTTTCCATACATTGAGATGAAAACACTGGATACGTTACACAGGGAGATCTGAAATAGAATATATATTAACACCGAATACTGCCTAACACCGAAACCACTCAACTCAACCTTACAATTATTCTGTTTTTTAATCAAGCACATCAATTTAATATAATTTCATATTATGAAAATGAAATTCTCAGCACGGGAAATCCCAGTGAGGATACCATTATTTGTTATAAAACCTGCAGACTCTAAAAATCATAGTCGTATTCCGAGTGTAATTATAAATTCGAGTTGCAGATTCATTTACTGCGAAATTCGGAGGAAAATGATTATCTTGTTTCAAGTGGTATACAATTTAAGCTGGAGGACTCACGTGGGTTCACTCTTAAAACCAGCATTTTATTCGGAATGTATATTTAAAAAAATCGATTTGCCCACTCAACTGCTGACGCAATTCCAAGTAAACCGTTGTCGTGTCCACCAATACTGTAGACAAACTCAATACTTTGAACATCGGCTTCGCCGGACCCCGCTCGGCGATCTGTTTCCGAACAGCTTTTTAAAATTTATTTTATTATGTTAAAAGAAATACATATTTTTTTCGCTTTCGTAATTTAAATACATACATATTATATTCATTAAGTACATACATACATATTGTATTAATTAACTACATACATACATATTATATTCATTAAGTACATACATACATATTGTATTAATTAACTACATACATACATATTATATTCATTAAGTACATACATACATATTGTATTAATTAACTACATACATACATATTATATTCATTAAGTGCATACATACATATTGTATTAATTAACTACATACATGCATATTATATTCATTAAGTACATACATACATATTGTATTAATTAACTACATACATACATATTATATTCATTAAGTACATACATACATATTATATTCATTAAGTACATACATACATATTATATTAATTAACTACATACATACATATTATACGAATCTCATACAGGCAATCGCGTCTCTGTACGAGGAAAGCGTTGCATGTGTTAGGGTAAACGGTGATTTTACGGAGTGGTTTGACATCACAAAAGGTGTTAAGCAAGGCTGCGTAATCTCACCGTGGTTATTTAATCTATACATGGATAATTGTATGCAAGAATTGAAAGAGGTGGGCTTGGGCGCGGAAATGAGTAATCTGAAAGTATGTTGCCTGTTGTATGCGGATGATGCGGTGCTGATTGCTAACAGTATGGAAGATTTACAGTCCCTTGTATCTAGGATGAATGAAGTATGCATGAAGAACGAGCTAATGATGAATGTAAGTAAGTCTAAAGTCATGGTGTTTGAAAGAGAGTGCGAAAACAGTGTGCAATATAGTTGTGAATGACGAATACTTGGAGCAGGTCGATGAGTTTGTATATTTGGGAAGTATGTTTACGAGAGATGGAAAGACTGATAAGGATATTGAAAGAAGGGTGAATGCAGGAAACTCCATTAACGGAGGACTGAACGCGGTTGGCGCAAACAAAAAGTTGTCCAAAGAAGCGAAGCTAGCAGTCCACAATGGAGTGCTGATACCAACTCTGATGTATGGCAGTGAGGCATGGAACTGGCAGAGGAAGGATGAAAGTGACTGAATGCTGTAGAAATGAGATCTCTGAGACGAATGTGTGGTAAAACCATGTATGATCGTGTGAAAAATATTGAGATTCGTAAAGAATGCAAGGCTGATGTAAGCGTAGTGAGCAAGATTAAGAAAGGGACGCTTAGATGGTTTGGGCATGTGGAGCGAATGAACGAAGAAAGGAGTGTAAGAAGAATATATGACGCGAATGTGAATGGAAGAAGAAGCCGAGGACGTCCGAGGAAGACATGGCATGATCAAGTGAATCATATACTTGAGTCGGGCCATGTCAGAAGTCGGAATAATAGAAGAGAATGTGAGACGATGTATGAATGTGAATGAAGCAAGAAGTGTATGCCAAGATCGAGTTGTTTGGCGGTCCGTCCTCTCTGCCTACCCCTGCGGGGAAACGGCGTGATGGTTAGTTAGTTAGTTAGTTACATATTATATTCATTAAGTACATACATACATATTGTATTAATTAACTACATACATACATATTATATTCATTAAGTGCATACATACATATTGTATTAATTAACTACATACATGCATATTATATTCATTAAGTACATACATACATATTGTATTAATTAAGTACATACATACATATTATATTCATTAAGTACATACATACATATTGTATTAATTAACTACATACATACATATTATATTCATTAAGTACATACATACATATTGCATTTATTAACTACATTCATACATATTATATTCATTAAGCACATACATACATATTATATTCATTAAGCACATACATACATATTATATTCATTAAGCACATACATACATATTATATTCATTAAGCACATACATACATGTTATTCTTAACCTATTTTGATACTTATATTAAAAATCATATTATATTCTGTATATACCTTACATATTATTCGTATCTTACATGTAATAGCTTTCTTGTTTATTATTCTTTTATTTTATGCATTGTTATTTTGCTCACTTATTTTGAGATCGAACAGTTTTTTTTTAAATGTCCTTCCTCGATTTTCTCCCTCACGAAGGAGATTGTATATATATATATATACATACACCCTCATGGCGTATGCTTCTTTTACCACTTTCAGTCTTTACTGTATTCGTGTATAATTTATTAATTTGGCTTGCGTATTGTTCGTGTACTTGTGATGTTTTTATAAATGCTGTGTTCTTGTGTATAAGTCCATTTTGTATTTTGTAGATTAATATGCATATGATATTTTCATACAGTTTTCTTATTTTCAGCAAGTTCATTTCTTGCCACAGTTTTTTTTGTGAAGGTGTCTGGGTTATAATTGAAAAGTTTTTCTATAACTTTGTTCTGCATTATTTGTAATTGGTTCAAGTATGTAATGCGTGTGTTTCCCCATATTTCTATTAGGTGATGTAGGTGGGACTGGATTAAACTAAAGTATAGGCCCCTCTTAACGTGTGCTGGTAGAAGATGAGCTATTCTACCAAATACACCAATTAGTGGGATGATTTTTTCTTTTAGTTTTTATATGTGTACATATTATAATAATATTGTACCTATTCCGCTTTTTGTGTTTCGATTTTTGTGAATATTGTCTGCAGATACCACCCATAAACAAATGTGGAAACAGTTAATTTGGGTATAGACAATAAAAATAAAACACAAAACATGAATATACAATCAACGTAAAATTATAGATGCCAACATGCAACCTAAAAAGTTGTGCAAACATCTTTGATTATTTTTTGCTAAAGTTGGAGGGAATCTTCCAAAAAATTTCCATAAACCTTTTCACAAAAAAATTCGTACAATTTAAAATTTACAGATACGCACCATTTTTAAAAACTTTAAGACCACGGAGAAATCTTAATAATAATAAAAAATATTAAAGGACGTTCATCCCTCGTATTCGATTACCTACATTACGAAACATATTTTAAAATCCGTGAATTTTTTTTAATTATTGATAAAACCTATACTCTTTTGATAATTTTAAGTTTAATATAGGGAATAGATCCATCGAATTACAAAACACAATAATTTATAAATTTGGAGATCCACAATAAATTACAATTTATCCCCCAATCAAACTCATTTCTAACAAGGGAAAGATTTTTGAAAAAATACTAAAAAACAATTGGTATATTTCCTTGGGAGCAATAAAATACTGCACGGAGACTCGTTTGGATTTATAAAATCACTTAGCACACAAGATGCTATTGTTAATGAAGCTTTAATCATTAGATAGATAATATGTTGGTGTATTTATTAATCTTAGAAAGGCTTTCTAATGCATATCCCATGAGATGCTACAGAAAAAATTAAATAATATTGGTATAAAAGAAAACGCGATTAAATTAATTACTAACTACTTAAAAAAACGTGAAAATCAATTAAGTTTATAATGATCAGTAAATGCCAGACTTTGGAATTGCTCAAAGTACCAATCCTATTTACCATGTTTTATAAAAAAAAAAATGTTATCAGACTCATCCCGATGCAATCGGGATTGAAACCATTCACATGTTTCGAACGCATTATTTAGTGTGAATTATCACATTCAGATGCACTGTCGATATAAACCATTTTAATGTTCTGATTGCAGTTTTGAAAATCCAAGTTAACGAGACATATAGTGATAAAGCTAATTAATCTTCGTGTTCGGACTGCAGTTATTCGTGTTTAAATAAGAAATACGATGACATACTCGGGATTGAAACCATTTTCATGTTTCTAGTGTAGTTATTAGTTTTTTCTGAAATTTTATTTGAAGTGTCACATGCTAAAGCACTTATAAAGGTCTATTCACATCTACCAGACCAGCACCACGAAGTTCAGAACAGTACAGTGCAGGAACGGCAAAGACACGAGTATTCACATTGCCTATATTCCTCGGCCAAATCAATCAAATTTTTGTTGTCGATCTTCTTGGTTTTAACAATATCTTCGTTTATTGACGCCAAGTGACGGTGACGCCAACGTGGCGGAGCTAATGGTGATTTGTTCAAACAAAGAAATAAATATTTTTAGTCTCTTGCTCATGCTTTCGACTGGTAATTTTTTACTTAATCACGAAGTTGACCGCAACCATAATTAGGTTAATTAGAGTTATTATCAACGGGAAATATAAACACCAACATAAAACATTCGTAATTATTTATGATAAAAAGTTATTGAATGGAAACATAGATATGAAAAAAAAATTAACAAAACGTTGTCAGTTAAATACGAGTAAACACATTATATGTGTGAAAACCTCCCAGAATTGAGAGTTTTATATGTTTTATAACTACATCGGTTTTACCGATAATAAATCATTACCCGTCCAAATTGAAATGGAGTGGGAGTAAATCAAAATCATATAAATAAGTCGTCACAATGGCGATTAACCACAGTTTGAAAACGGCCTTAAATGCCTACACAGCTGTCACAATAATAAAAACTAAAAATACTTGCAAAACTTGATAACAACATTATTAAACTTAAAGATTTAAATTAAATTAAAAAAAAAAATTACATCGTGTTCTGCGAATTAAACACAAAAATAATTAATATATTATATGAATGTCTCTATACACCACAATTTCTATAAATACATAAATATGTTTTTTTTCCTTAATCAAACTGTAATGTCCCTGCTACAACAAGTTTACATGTACCATTACTTACTGTACGCTCCTCTTCCATCCACAGGCAAATCATTTTAATGGAAGAGTAGTATAAAATCTGTAATATGAAACCATGTAACAAATATTTTAGTTTATAAAAAAAATAAACAAAATATATTTTACACTATTATTTTTGTTACCAGTGTATTTATTTTTTGCAGATGGTAAAGATGATGAAGAATGTCTGAATGCTTCTCACCCAACCACCCGCGATGAAGAAATGCATAAGGGAAAGATTGGGGCTTACGCTTCGTGCTCCGAATCGGTTCACCATCATTCGATGAAACTCTTCGCGGAAACACCATTCTCATGTTCCCAATGTAGTTATGCGTGTTCTGTTAAGTCAAATTTAAAGCAACACATGTTGACGCACTCCGGCTTAAAACCATTCTCCTGTTCCGAATGCAGTTTTGCATGTTACACTAAGCAAGGTTTAACGGGACATATGAGGACGCACTCTGGCTTTAAACCTTTCTCCTGTTCCGAATGTCGTAATGCATATTACACTAAGTCAGGTTTGAAGAAACATATGGTGATGCACTCAGGCTTTAAACCATTCTCATGTTCCCAATGTAGTTATTCATGTTCCTCCAAGTCAAATTTATTGCAACATATGATCACGCACTCCGGCTTAAAACCATTCTCCTGTTCCGAATGTAGTTTTGCATGTTCCACTAAGAAAGGTTTAAAGCAACACTTGATGATACACTCTGGATTAAAACCATTCTCCTGTTCCGAATGTAGTTATGCATGTTACACTAAGCAAGGTTTAACGGGACATATGAGGACGCACTCTGGCTTTAAACCTTTCTCCTGTTCCGAATGTCGTAATGCATATTACACTAAGTCAGGTTTGAAGAACCATATGATGATGCACTCAGGCTTTAAACCATTCTCATGTTCCCAATGTAGTTATTCATGTTCCTCCAAGTCAAATTTATTGCAACATATGTTGACGCACTCCGGTGTAAAACCATTATCCTGTTCCGAATGTAGTTATGCATGTTACACTAAGTCATATTTAAAGCGACATATGGTGAAGCACTCTGGCTTAAAACCTTTCTCCTGTTCCGAATGTAGTTATGCATGTTCCACTAAGTCAGGTATAAAGATACATTTGATGTCGCATTCTGGCTTAAAATCATTCTCCTGTTCTGAATGTAGTTATGCATGTTCCGTCAAGTCAAATTTAAATCAACATATGTTGACGCACTCCGGAGTAAAACCATTATCCTGTACCGCGTGCAGTATTTCTTGTTCCACCAAGTCAAATTTAAAGGAACATATCTTGATGCACTCTGGCTTAAAACCATTCTCCTGTTCCGAATGTAGTTATGAATGTTACACTAAGCAAGGTTTAACAAAACATATGAGGAGGCACTCTGGCTTTAAACCATTCTCCTGTTCTGAATGTAGTTATACATGTTACACTAAGCAAGGTATAACGGGACATATGAGGACGCACTCTGGCTTTAAACCTTTCTCCTGTTCCGAATGTCGTAAAGCATATTACACTCAGTTGGGTTTGAAGAAACATATGATGATGCACTCTGACTTTAAACCATTCTATTGTTCCCAATGTAGTTATTCATGTTCCTCCAAGTCAAATTTAAAGCAACATATGTTGAAGCACTCTGGTGTAAAGCTATTCTCCTGTTCCGAGTGCCGTTTTACTTGTTCCACCAAGTCACGTTTAAAGGTACATATGTTGACGCACTCTGGCTTAAAACCTTTCTCTTGTTCCGAATGTCGTAATGCATATTACACTAAGTCAGGTTTGAAGAAACATATGATGATGCACTCCGGCTTTAAACCATTCTCTTGTTCCCAATGTAGTTATTCATGTTCCTCCAAGTCAAATTTAAAGCAACATATGTTGAAGCACTCTGGTGTAAAGCTATTCTCCTGTTCCGAGTGCAGTATTACTTGTTCCACAAAGTCAAATTTAAAGGTACATGTGAGGAGGCACTCTGGCTTTAAACCTTTCTCCTGTTCCGAATGTAGTCATGCGTATTCCACTAAGTCACATTTAAAGGAACATATAATGACGCACTCCGGCATAAAACCATTTTCCTGCTCCGAATGTACATATCGATGTTCCACGAAGTCAAATTTAAAGAAACATATGAGGACGCACTCTGGATTAAAATAATTCTCATGTGCAGAATGTAGTTATGCATGTTACACTAAGTCAGATTTAAAGCAACATGTAATATCGCATTCTGGCTTAAAATCATTCTCCTGTTTTGGACGCACTCCTTCTTAAAACCTTTCTCCTGTTCCGAGTGTAGTTTACATGTTCCATTAAGTCAAATTTAAAAAAAACATGATGGCACACTCTAGCTGAAAATCTTTCTCGTCTGTCGAATATACTCGTAGTTTTCTATTTTTAAATACTTCTGCGACAGGACTTGACACCATTATGACTGCGTAAGTAGTTGGGCTGGTGTTCATTCTTCAGACAAGCAATCACTTGGATTACCTTCTCAATATGATAAAAATTATGCTTTGCTAGATTGTCTTAAATTTTACTAATGTGATTTTCAACGAATGTTCGCATCGATGAGGGAACGAGTGAATCCAAATCAATGCAATAGTTGAGTAGGAAAATGCTACAACTGATTTTATGCTATGTCAAGTAGATTAGTTATTATTGGTTAGACAGGTAGGCGTGTTATACCACTCGGCATAATTTCGACAAAAGCAACGCGGCACATATCTCCAACTTTGCCAGTGAAGCTGTTTTACAGTGCTACCTTAAATTTAACATAGATTAAATGTACAAGGTACCGCTTTTTCTCAGAATTAAAAAAAAAATTGTTTTCTGTCAAATTTAATAATGTTATTAAGTTCTTCAAGTATTTTTAGTTATTATTGTGCCAGCTGTTTCGGCGTTCAAGGTCATTTTCAAACTGCGGTTAATCCACACTGTGACGAATTTTTTATATGATTTAATATACTCCTTTATGAAAACTAAAAATACTTGCATAAATTAATAATTACATTATTAAAATTGTTTTACAGTATTATTATTTTTTGTAATAAATAGAATTTTAGAATTATACATAAGAAAAATTAATAGCGAACTGAATCGGAAATTTTAAAACACATTGATAATCTCAACACAAATACAGCCAATGGTCCAGACGACTTGATCTGCACTACAATTAAATTAATTAAACAACATATATCCTTACCTCTGCAACATATATTTAATTCCTGCCTAAAAAAAAACACTTTCCCAGACACGTTTAAACTCTCAAATATTGTACCAATTCATAAATCTGGATCAATTTCTAAAGTAGACAATTACAGACCAAAATCACTGATATCCCAACTTGCAAAGATATTAGAAAAAATAATAAAGTTACAAATCCTAGAGTTCTTAGAGTCTAATGCACTTTTGTCCTCAAATCAATATGGTTTTAGATCAGGTCTTAGTACAGATGATGCCTTATTTAATATAATTATAATATATTTATTAGAAAACTCAATAATATAGGAATTAAAAATAACTGTCTGTCATTATTAAAAAATTATCTATTTGATCGCCGACAATGTACAAAAATCGGGGCTAATGTTAGTAAACAAAAATCTGTGAAGCATGGGGTTCCTCAAGGAACAGTTATCGGCCCGTTATTGTTCCTCGTTTACATTAATGATCTATGTAATATGAAAATACCGGGAAAACTTTTCTCATTTGCTGATGATACTGCAATCACAGTACATGGTAAATCCTGGAACGAAGTCAGTGAAAATGCCAATAAATGCACCTCCATTATCAAAGAATGGCTCAACCAACACCTTTTAACTCTGAACTGTGAAAAAACTATTTACATTCCTTTCTATAATACCAAAAGGACGGCACCTCTAACCAACCTAAATATAAGGTTCCACAACAATGTTTGCAACCCTGTTACATGCCATAATTGTACAGAAATGAATTCAGAGAGTACAGTTAAATATTCAGGAATTATAATAGATAGTCAACTCAAATGGACATATCATGTAGAAAAGCTTGTAAGTAAATTAAGGTATTTAACTTACATATTTAAACGCTTGAATAACATACTTGATATCAAAATAATGAAAATGGTATACCACGCACTGGTCAGGTGCAATCAGTATCTTATGGAATAATCGGATGGGGGGGTATTTATAATACTTACCTTAAACCAATTGAAACATCGCAAAAATTAATACTAAAAATAATGTTACATAAAGAAAGTACTTTCCCCTCCATGCAATTATTCCATGAGGCTGAACTGTTAGATATAAGAAAAATTTATTGTCTACAGTGCCTAAAATATGTATTTTGAAGAAAAAAACTATAATAATTTCTTCAAATGTTTGGTAACTTTGTGGCATCATTATTAATTATATAAATTGAAAATACACTTTGTATATACCACTTTACTTAAAATATATAAATATTTCTACATGTTTCGATAGCAATGCTATCATCTTCAGGAATAAATGAATACTAAAAAATAATTTCAAGTATAGAAAATTGAAAAATTTTAAAACAAAACTATTTTCAATTTGATAATATTATTTTTAAACAAAAAGATGGTTATTTTAAATGATTAAACTAATGTTTACAAGACAAGATTTTTTTTATGCATAGCACAAATATTAAGAGCACTTGTCCGGTAAACGAAAGGTCGCGGGTTCGAGTCCCGTCGGCAGCATGTATTTTTTCTTGGAAGATTATTCAATTTGTATGTTTTTTCAGGTAATAATTATTGCTTATAATAATTTGTTTAAAAAGATGGTTTATCAATGGGGTCTAGTATTAGCCCTTTATTAGCTGATATATTTTTAGACAATTTAGAGAATAAAATTTTTAATAGTTGCGCTTTATTATTAAAATATGTTTATTTTTGGAAAAGATATATAGATGACGTGTTTTGTATTTGGACTGGGAATGAAAGACAACTAAATATTTTCCTAAATTTTCTAAATAAAATTCATAAAAAAAATAAATTCACCATAGAAATAGGACAAAATTTTAACATAAACTTCTTAGACTTAAATATTTCTATTGTTAATAATAAATTTGAATTTAATATATATCGTAAAGATACTTATACAGATATTGTTATACATAATACTTCTAATCATCCATTTTCTCAAAAATTATCAGATTTTCATTCTATGCTTAGTAGATTAGTTAATATACCATTATCAAATAATAATTTTAACAAAGAATTAAATATAATTAAACCGATTGCAATAAATAATGGTTATAGTACTAAATTAATAAACAATATGTTAAACAAAAAGCTTAAGAAAAAATTTATTAAATCTTATGTATATCCACAAATAACTGATGTTAATAAACAATGGAGAAAAATATTATTTTTAAATAACAATACCGCAAATTTAATAATTAAAAACTTGCCAAATACTATCCAACCAGCTTTTTATACCAATAATAAATTAAAAAAATACATTTTAAATAACAAAGATAAAGATAATATTTTTAATAAATCGGGAGTATGTAAATTGATTTGTAATGATTGCAACTATTTTTACATCGGAAAGACTTGCAGAAATTTCAGTATTAGGGTTAAGGAACACCTAAGATGTTTAAATAGTAACAACTATTCTGAATTTGCAAATCATATTTTAGAAACCAATCATTCGTTTGATATAAATAAAGGTTTAAAAGTTTTACATACAAATACAACTGGTTTACAATTAGATAAATTTGAAATTTTAGAAATAAGAAAAAGTGTTAATAGCGAATTAAATTTAATAAATAATCAAATATTTTTTTAAAATAGCTATCTCTTAAATTTATTTCCATATTAATATTAATAATGATAATTTTTATTTATATATCTAATTTAAATGTATTATTCAATGTTTTATAATTATTTTGTCATTAACATTTTTAATCTGTTACTTACCTAATTTAATTCATTTTTGTTTATGCTCATATTTTGTATATTCTTAAATTATTGTTTTAAATTTTTTATCATTTTTCTATGCTTGAAATTATTTTTTAGTATTCATTTATTCCTGAAGATGATAGCATTGCTATCGAAACATGTAGAAATATTTATATATTTTAAGTAAAGTGGTATATACAAAGTGTATTTTCAATTTATATAATTAAAAAAACTATTCCCAAAAAATGAAAATCGTTCTAGTAACAGGATAAATAACGTACTTTAAGTATCTTTATGTAAAACTAGGCTTGCGCAGAGACATGCTTTTTTTATTGCTCCTAAAATTTTTAATTTTCTATCTACAGAATGTAAGTGTCCAAACATATTATCTTTAAACACATACAAAAATGAAATAAAAAACTGGATTAAAACCAAAGATATCAACCTTTTCCTGCTATAACTGTATATTTTCCCCACTTTTCTTTGTTTGTTTTTCGATTTGTTTTCTTATCTAACTTAAAATCTTTTATTTAACTAACCTTCAACATCCATGTATTAATACAAATAAACCAATATACTGCAACTAACTGATACAAGGTATACCCACGCACTGGCTTTGAATATGTGGGATTTTTTGTTTTATATACATTACTCATAGGTTGTTTAGATGTATTTATAATTTAATGTTAAAAAAAAAAACAACAACAACAACAACAAAATGTTTATAATCATTGTACCTTATTTGTGTGAATGTATGTTTCAAAAAATGAATTAATAAATAAAAAATAAAAAAATAAATAAAAAAATAGCCCTCAGAATTATTTGAAACGTGGGCGTAAACCACTTCACTCTAAGATTTTTCACTGTCAACCGCGAAACCCAATATAGTGATTACAGAATCACTTTTATCAACTCCTATAGGTCGAGGAATACCGAGATTCAGAAAGAGGAGCTCAGTATCAAAGTGGGACATAAGCCACTTTTATCAACTCCTATAGGTCGAGGAATACCGAGATTCAGAAAGAGGAGCTCAGTATCAAAGTGGGACATAAGCCACTATTATCAACTCCTATAGGTCGAGGAATACCGAGATTCAGAAAGAGGAGCTCAGTATCAAAGTGGGACATAAGCCACTTTTATCAACTCCTATAGGTCGAGGAATACCGAGATTCAGAAAGAGGAGCTCAGTATCAAAGTGGGACATAAGCCACTTTTATCAACTCCTATAGGTCGAGGAATACCGAGATTCAGAAAGAGGAGCTCAGTATCAAAGTGGGACATAAGCCACTTTTATCAACTCCTATAGGTCGAGGAATACCGAGATTCAGAAAGAGGAGCTCAGTATCAAAGTG